>JAGXCT010036282.1:42590-65061 GCA_022495035.1 Philopotamus ludificatus
TGGACGTACATCTTCTACCATGTTGGTATCGGATTTTACCCTCTCAACTATATATATACATAGCCATATATGATTGAACAAAAAATCGAAAAGATTATTTTAACAAATTCTTTTGAGTTATGGAACATGTTTACAGAAGCTCAGATCTATCGTTCGATCATACATTATTCTTTTTTAATCCTATGAATACTGAATCCACCTTAAATGTTTACACTAAGAATGGCACCTCTTTTAAATTAAAAAAAATAGTAAGTAAAGGCTAAAAATTATTATTTAGAAATTGTTAAAATATAATTGACCCGTAAAGTTATATAATCTATAGATATGGATGCATATTTATTTTTTATTTTATTTTAGGCGAAACAAAAAACATTGGCTAGAAAACCATCTAATTATTGTATTCACTGCTCAACTAAATTTCAAACCCGATGAAGAAATTGTTTACAACTCTATATCAGTTTAATTACTCTAATCTCTTTTTTATGTTACCGGTCACTTTTATTTAATTAAACCTCGAAAATTATAATATTGCTCGCGTGATTTTAGAAATGCTTGTAGCTACCCAAATAATGAAGGAACTCACCAAATATTTAATTCCCAAAATAATTATATATAGTATATGAAACAAATAACATCTTCAATATCAATAATCTATGAATGTAAAAGATTGTACTCAATAATATGTATTTTTACTGTTTTACTAAGTGCCGATGATGTTAATGGATAAAGGTAGAATCTTTACCTGAATCTACAACACTAGATAAGTAAATCGTATTTTAGGATTAAATATCGTTTAATGTGTTCAATATTTTGGTTAACTATGGAATCATTCGAATGCCAATTTCCGACAATATTTTGCGATTATGATCACTTAGACAGCATTCATAAAAATATCGATAGGAAAACTTAACATTTGTATTACAAGGGAAAAACTTTTTTTAAATATCTCGATAAAACGTCGATATAACAGTATTGTAGAATGTCGTAAACATATATATCAAAGTGTTTTTAGTTGTTATCTCATTTTCAAAAGTGATGAAAATCCTACGTATTGCGATTATCATTTTTCAATATAGCAACACTACACCACCGGCGTTACACTCAAACGTCATTGTGACAGATAAAGATGGATGGAAAAAATCCATCCGTAAACATAACATCGGATTCAAAAGAATACTATGGCAATATTGATATATCACCAGACATTTTGAAATCAATCGAAAATAATTTGGATACATGTGAAAAGGTTTCTTTATTATTTTTACTATATGACACACAGCTTAGTATAAAGATAATTAATCAGTTGTTATCTGATGAAAAATCCACATGTGAATCAATTATATTGCAATGGCGGAATTCACGCAACAATCGTTGGAAGGAAATGTTGATTGAAGGACTATTGATAATAAAGGCATACAGCGAAGTGAAAAAATTGGCCGATCTCAACGAGATGAAAGATCATTTTTTACCAGAGAATGCACAAACATCGATATTCATTAATCCTATAAAAAAAATTCTGTACATTATGTGTGAAGAATTTATTAAGGAAGAAACGCAACAATTTATTAATTGGGTGTGTACAAATACAAAAATGAAAACAGAAAATTACGAAAATCACGTAACTTATTTGGAACTGTTCATCTTGGAGTTAATAGATGCCAAAATAATTGATCTCGGTGTTTGGCGTAAACCCTTTCAGCATTTTGAAACAGTCAGAAGCTCCACAACATGCGATGTGTCGATTATAATAAAATATCTTGATTTGAAAAAAATCAATTTAAAAGATGCATTAGAATCAGTCGCTAAGTCAATTAATAATAATGCTATTGAAATGTTGTTGAATAATCTGAATGTCACAGTAGATGATATTAATCGAAACTCCTTGGATAACTTATACGCCGTGAAGAATCCCAAGAATATGGGATATTTTTTAATATTCAATCAAAAAACGTTCGATAATAACGAATTAAAAGAGAGACACGGGACAGAAAAGGACGTAGAAAAATTGAAGACTTGCTGGACTCATTATGGATTTTCTGTAAAGGTTTTTACCGATAATACATATAGTGGAATTTTTAATAACATTAAAGAATTTGCAAAAAAAACAGAAAAAATACATAGTGCATTCGGTGTATGCGTTCTATCACACGGTAAAGATAATGCATTTTACACACATGACAGTGAACCCTTTAAAATTGATATCATTAAGGATATAATGAAATCCGAGAAAAAACTTATGGAAAAACCAAAAATTGTATTAGTTCAAGCTTGTAGAGGCGATAAAAAAATGGAAAATATGTCTATACTACAAAGCAAAGTAAAGGTGCTAAATATGCAAGATCTTCAGACTGACAACATAGTAACTGACAATTCAATACCAATCGAGGCTGATTACATCATATTTTGGGCAACAGTTTTTGATTACGTCTCTTACAGAGACATAGAGAAGGGATCATATTTTATACAAATTCTCTGCGACTGCTTAATGAAATATGGAAATGAAGAACATTTATTAGATATATTTACGAGAGTCAACGGTGAAATTAGCAAAAAATCAACGACAGCTTGCCAAGTATCTGTATTTGAGTCTACTTTGTTGAAGAAATTTTATTTAAAAAAGATCAACTCTGCGATAGTTCAACCGATTTCATTGAACATACAATCAAACAAGTAATTTTCAGAATCAAGAACTGTTTACCGATGAAAATACTTGCACCTAGTCGTGATAACCACTGATGTTAGGACTTATCATTGAAAATACAAGAATAATTGTTTTTAATTTAAATTATTATATATTGTTATGTAAATATAATCAGATTTTATTAACTGGTGATTCCAAAAATATTTTTTTTCATGTAATATGCAAAAAATATTGTTTCATGTTAAGAATAAATTAAAAAATAATTTTAATATAATGTATATTTCTATATATATATTTTTTTATATTTATACAAATTAAATTATTAATGTTTATAATTTCAAGTGTTTTATTTATAATTATTGCTGAGCACGTTATCGTTTCAACGATTTAACCCTCTTGATATATTTTAATATGCAGAATTTTTTAATTATAATTCCAATTGTGTTGGCACGCTTGTCCCTGACATCTTGACATTTAAAGCCATATTGGATACTCACTTTATTGTTAATTGTCGATAAAAGGAAAAAAAGAGGATGTGAACACAATTAATGGACAAAAATAACACTGTAATGAAACTGCAACAAGGGCGTAGCTACCTTAGGACCAGTGGCGGATTTATATGGATACTTATGATGTTGGAGCATCAAGCCCCCGATAATTAGAGGCCCCGGAGAGGCCCTCAAGACTACTCATTAATTTATAGAATTTAGTTTTAGTTTTTTTACAACGGATTAAATAAAGAACGAACGAATCAGCTTCTTGAATGAGTGGCCCATTGATTTTCTTAAATAATAAGCTTTTAATGCGACTATTGAACCTTGATCCATAGGCTGGAAGCTGGAAGTGTTATTCAGAGATAATAATACCACTTCAACTGTCACAGTGGTATTATTATCAGTGCATAGTGTTTCAAGTTCCAGTAGATAACCTGGCACTAGCCGATTTGTCTACCATTTTAGAGCTATGCAAGTTTGATCGTTTTCTTAACCGAACAAACCAACCTTTTCATGACTCAAAAACTTCTCCATGTTGAGATTTAAAATGATCTTTAAGATTGATTTGTTGTGTTAATTTAGGTGCTCTATCCAATTGTTTCAAAAAATGGTCAAATCGATCAACAAAAATACTCTGCACTCTCCTGGGGAGCAAACAACAGAGGTTGCCTGTATTGATTTAAAAAAACCGTGGCTCGCCATTGATTTTTTTGACAGTTCAGGAGCTTCTTATAAAACCTGATATAGAATAGTGAAAATTTTCTTCATTGGTTTTTTTTATTGTTGTTTGATTTAATTTATTCGATGCCGAAGGCCCCAAACCCTTGTACCGTTTTGCCTTAAGGTAAGGCCTTTGCGCCTGATAAGGAATGCAATTCAATATGAAATAAGATCTGTTGATCCTTGTTCTTAAAAGTGAAAAAATATCAAAGGGAAGTGACCTTTTGATTTTAACTCGCCATATATTTGTTTAAAACGACTAATTTTCTGATTATTGTGGATTATGCAATATGGTTGTTAATGTTGACTGAAAGACTAATGCCGAGGGTTCTAAAGGCCCCTGAATACCAAGACCTCCATGGCCCCGAGGGCCCCAACGCCTTGCATCCTTTTGCCTCAAGTTAGCTATGCGCTTGGACTCAGTTACAGTTGCTAGTATGGAAAGAACATTTAGCGAATTAAATATTTTTTTAATTCTTATAGTTTTATATTTTTGAAAAGGGACTTAAGATCACATTTGCATCGGTGCCCAAAATTATCAACTACACCACTACGACTCAGCCTCTGTATTTCAAGGACATGGCTCCTTGTGACTTCTTCATATTCCCGAAGATAAAAAAACATGTAATGATGGAATTTTTCAAACATTAAAGAAATAAAGAGAGAATTGCTAAAGGAGATAATCACCATACCGAAAATTGTTTTTTAAATGCGGTTTAAAGATTAGAAAAGGAAATTAATTGAATCGTTGAAGCTGCTTTAAATCTCTCTATATACAGTGGAACCTCTCATAACGAGCATAATTCGTTCCAGAATCTTGCTCGTGTGTGAAACACTCGTTAAGCGAAACTAATTTTCTCATATAAATCAATATAAAACACGATAATGCGTTCCATGCGAAATATTTTTTAACGTTTATTCAAATAAAATTACATGCTTATAAATTGTCAAATATCGTGAATAAACCTGATAAAAACATTTTAAAAATCGAACTAGCTTATTATTTACACCGCGACAAATAATTAATTCTTTTTACTAGAAAGCTGTCTAGAGACATTTGTTTTGCATTTAATTTCTTTAAAATTTGGTGAAATGTGACACAGCCGCTGTCATTGAATATGTTTGTAGCACGCGATAGCCACCTCCTTATTAGGATGATGCTTCAATGTAACGATGAAACAGTTTCCCATGCTTCTTCAGCATTTCTCTTATTGCGTCAGAAGATTGTTTCTTTGCTACTTCCTCTTCCTCCAAACTCTCCTTCATAACTTCTTGCTGTGAAATAATATCCAACACACACAAGTGCGTCATAGGTTTGTGACTTTCCTTTTCTGCGTCACTCGTTATGCGAAATGTCGCTCGTTAAGGGAGCAATATTTTCACTTTTTTTTTGCTCGTTATTCGAATTACTCGTTATGCGAGGTGCTCGTGAAGAAAGGTTCCACTGTATATGATACATATCAAACATAATTAAAAAAGTACCAAGTGCTTTTATTTTCATTGGCAACACTTTTAATCTTATCTTAAGATTACCTTTACACACCACAGAAAAAAATGCTGGTGTCAAAAAATTATTTTGGGCCCGTCAATATAGATTATTCGGATATTGAAAAAATAGAAAATAATTTAAGGGTGTCAAAAAAATTAATATCATTAATTTTTTTATTATACGACGATGATCAATTGGCAAGAAAAAAAAAGGCATATTTGTGCAAGTGGATCGAGAAGAATTTGAATAATTGCTGGGAAGGAAAATTGATAGAGGCATTGTTAATCATTGAAGCGAACGAAGAAGCAGAAAAATTTGGAAATATTGATCGTATGATAATTTATTTTCTACCGCAAGTGTTGGAAGTGTCTATATACATTCACCCCGTCAGGAAAGTTATTTATAATTTTTGTGATTATATTTCGAAAGAGAAAATACATTGCGAATTCATGCAATGGATATGCGAGAAGAAAAAAATTAAATATCAAAGGAAACCACATTTGGGATCATTCATTTTGAACTTGACAAAAAATGAAATAAAAATGGGAACTTGGGTTTCACCATTTAATAGTAATACCCATAATAACAGTCATAGTACGAGTGTGATGAGTAACGTATCTATTATCTATAAATACATAATAATCAAAGGAATAAACCTCAAGTATTACGATTCGTTAATTGGTGCTGAGCGCTTGGTTAATGAACCTATGAGGAATAAGGATGATGAACCAATGTGTGCCAGTAACCATTATCATATAGAAGATAAACGTAACAAGGGTTACTTCTTGATTTTCAGTCATAACTATTTTACAAATAAACTACTTAAACCGAGACCTGGAACAGAAGAGGACGTTAAAAAATTAAAAATATGTTGGAGCAACCGAGGTTTTCAAACGAAAACTTTTCGCAACTCTTTTAAAAAGGAGATTTTAATTGAAATAAAGAGATATGCAAATAAAGCAACAGTCTCTCATGCCGCATTTGCAGTTTGTATTTTATCACACGGCAAAGAAAATTCATTTTTCAGTAGCGATAATGAAATCATATCGATTGATTCAATTAGAAAATGTATGAATACAAATGTTCTAGATGGTAAACCAAAAATTATAATAATTCAAGCTTGCAGGGGTCGTTATGAAATGCAAAAAGAGATAATTTTTCCGGAAATGAAGGTAGAAACCATAGAGCACGATAATCCCGGTGGTGAGTCTTCGAGAAACTTATCCATTGCCATTCCTAAAAATTATCTAAACGAATCTGATACGATTTTATATTGGGCAACGGCTTATAAGTGCATAGCGTACAGACATACACAAAACGGTTCCCATTTCATAAATGTATTATGTGAATTTATTCTATATTATGGCGATGAATTAAGCTTAATGGAAATATTTATGAAGATTAACAATGAAATGAAGAAATTTGAATACAATCAATTACCTGAAATACAATTTAATTCAACAGGAGATTTATATTTAAAGATATAATAATCTTTATTAAAAACCGTATATGAAGACGGGTTGGGCCACTGCGGTATTGATACAAAAGGTAAGACAAAACCCAGAGTTCCTTTGGTTTCGACTACATGGCGTGATAATAGACAGCCCAGAGAGACTGATGGTGACGGAGATGCCCAATCAGCACCGTTGAATCGACAGAGGACTGTCGCAAAATCGACCATTTAAAAACCCGTGGTGTTTTTTTTTCTTAATTTTTTTTTTATTTATTTTATAATTATGAAAAAGGTTTTTATTACTATAATATAAAAATGTAAAAAAAAACTTGATTTTTTTTGTAATATTACAAAATACTTTCAATACTTACATAATACAGTCATTCCTCCTATAGCGTTTCCTCTAAATCGCTGCTTTTTACAAAATTCCTTATCAACCAAAGAGCATTGACCTTTATTTCGCTCGGCAATGTATTATAGATCTACGAAATAACTAAATTGACCTTAAAAATATTAGAATTTTGTAGAAAACAGCGATTAATAGGAAAAGTTATAGGAGGGTTGACTGTATTTAACATTGTATATGTATAATGAATGGTAATAACGTACGGTGCCACAGAGTACTGTGAGGCATTGTACGCCACCGGAGAGAGTATAAGGCAACGGTTCACCAGGACCATCACAACTACGCGTTGCTATGTTAGCAGCGTTTGATGGAATCACCAAAATTTTCTTTAGAATTACATTAACGCAAAGAGAATGGACGACTCCGTATCAAAATCCATGATATTTGATGGTGTTACTTTATATAACGTGCTTGATGATCTCATACATATGTCCGATACATGTAAAATAAATTTTCGACGAAAGGGCATCTTCGAAAAACGAAAATTGAAAATTTACAATTAAGGACCCGGTGAATATCATTTATATATAAAATAAATAATAAAGGTCCTAAATAAGACCCCTTCGGAATACCGGAAGTTGTATTGTAAGTATGCGACGTTTGGGAATCATATGTCACATATACTCTCCTGTCTGTAAGATAACTCGAGAAGAAACGTACGAAATTATCCATTTATATTATTTTACATTTATACTTATTTAAATTATTTCTTTTCTTTATTTTACATTTTAAAATTTGTATTTTTTTTTTTTTACTATACTAATATGTTTTTATGCGTGATTGGCGACCTGGCTTATTCTGGGTATTGGAATACAACACTTGATCTGATTTAATAAATAAATTTAATTTAATTTATGCTATACGAATCCACTTAAACATCGCGTTTTCTCTTATCCAATGGATGTCAACATCAAGACAATATACTTTTAAAATATCTGTCAAACAGAAATAGGTTAAGTGCTGTCTGCAGTGTTGCCACTACAATGATAAAAATGAAATAATAACTGACATTTATTAATTCACCATAATAAATACAATGTAAAATAAAAAATATTTATTATCTTAAGATACAATACATACAAAAACATCGGCACTACTACAAATTACCATCGGTTCTTGATCAGTAGGACTCCTTCCCCAAAGAGCGGACTACCTATCTCTTCTTTCTCTTTTGATATTATAGCCAGGCTAAATCGTTACTAGTTCTTTCCAAAATTTTGCGTCAGTCAATTCCTAGCCATGATAATTTCGAAGCTAAGCTTAAAACGTTTAGCCTAGTAGCATCTTCGCACTGTTGGTGTGGATTCATCAGGCAGGATTACAGCCATGTTCTGTGGTCCTGTCCTTACATGGACGTTGCGCTTCACGACCTACTCCATGCTGTTCGATGCGACATTTCCTCTACGGGTCTCCTGGAAAAGGATCCAATTGCACACATAGACAATGTAATTTACTACAGGGCATTTGCTCCCTTTGTGTTCTTTCGGAGAGTTGTGCAGGGCTACTTCGTCCTCCCTTCTCTATGTTCATAAGCAATTTTAATTTAATTTTTAAAACTGCGCGTTCCAAGAAAAAAAAACTGCTTTTGTTGTATCGATTAAACCGGGCCGAAGCTGGTATATACGGCGTAGATCGATGGCAAGGGATGGAACTGTGTCGGATCGTTCTGACACAGCTTTATTCTGGGTACAAAAGTATCTTTCCATACAATGATTGATTAACATTTTCTTGGGCCAAGAAAATAAAGTATTCACTCTCAATAGTTTTACAATACGTATAAAATGTAGTTTAATATCGGTCATTATATAATTTAATGCATAATTCGCACATTTTCTTGTGTCGACTAGAGCTGGCCAATGAATATCGCATTAAGGCCAACGTGCCGTTGACATTAGCATTCGTAGTGGGAGCCGGTGCCACTGGTTTTCAGTTTTATTCCAGAGTAGTTCTACTTGATTTTTTTATCTGAACACCTGCTCCGATGTGAGATAAAAATCTTTACATTAATATGTATTGTTTTAGTTTTATATTTAAAATTTAATAGCATTGGACAATGTCGTCTTATGATCTGACTATGATCACTTAGAAATGTGTATTATATTTACTATATAGATAATCCATATTTAATATTAATGAAAATTATTATGTTAAAATTGTGCGAGCAATCAACATGTATATTTATCTTTTCGCCAAAATGACATCGTTAATTTTTGAGAATGTTAATAGTTCTGAAATATCTATCAAATAGTATTATATTTTTTTTAAATAATATGCTATGTAATATATTAATTAAATATTTTTTCTTGATTGTAACAATATTTTTTATATTGATTTGATTTAATTAAAAAATTGTATCATATAAATCTTTTATTCGAATGGACATTAAATCAAAGCAAATGCTATAAAAATACCCGTCATTAATCTATGCATTGATACTGAGTGTTTGCTATAATCTCAAACTTATTAACAGTTTAAAGTTGGCTGTTTCAGCTGAACAAATAATATATTTTGTATTTCATTAATTATTATTTTCAGTAATAATGCCTTCTAAACGTGAAATACTGAAGTTGTACAAACAGCTCTTGAGATACGGGCAACAACTTCAGCTAACTGATAAGACCTATTTTCAACAAAGAATTGTAAATGAATTTAAAAAAAATAAAGACTTATCAAAGAGCGACGATATCACATTTAACTTTAAGGTTAGTCTACTAAGACTGAATTATATTATTAAAAATATAATTCAATCATAAAATAAATTCATTGTTGAAAATTAACGTCCGTTTATTTATAAAACGTCTTTAAATTATATATATATATTTTTTTGTCTTTAGAAAGGACAGCAATTGTTGAACAAAGGACTGGTTTTGTAAATATGTTAGGCTTATCAATGTTAACGCATCTCTATAAATTAAGATTTAATCATGAATATCTGTACTTACCTATGCGATTAAAACATGTGCTCGATAACTCGCTAATTCCTACTATATCTGAAAATGATCTGGAAGAAAGATTTGTTCGTGGAAGTGGACCAGGGGGATCGGCCGTTAATACAAATTCGAATTGCGTCGTACTCACACATAAACCGACTGGTAAGAAAGTTGGCAATTCAATTTAAATCTTAAAATATATTTTTGGATATTAATTTTGGATGTTTTTTAGGCATCGTGATCAAATGTCATTCTAGTCGTAGTTTAGATCACAATAGAAAAACTGCAAGGGAACTGTTAATCGACAAGTTGGATATTTTAAAAAACGGGGATAAAAGTGTCAAGTCACAGATTAAGGCGTCCGAGGAGAGAAGAAGCAAAGAGTCGGCGAGACGGAAGAAAAAATTAGATCTGCTTAAATCCGAATGGAAGAAACGCGAAGGAATCGATTAAGAGCAATCAGTACTTAAATATTTTATACTAATTTTACGAAATCGTGCTATTTTATATACTTATTATTAATCGTTTAAAAATGTATTTTAAATACTAAAAACAATAAAAACATTATTTAGTCAATTTTATTATATTTGTGACGTCGATTTTATACGTTTATCAGGTTAAGGATTTTTTCAACTTCATTTTCTTTTAGTAAACCCTTGTATGTAATGCATTGCCCCACGAAATAAAGATCAATAGATCAATTTGGTTGACATAATGGCCTAGGCTTCAATAACGTGGGCTTCTATAAAGTGGTACCGATTTCTTCGTTATAGGAGGGCTGACTGTATATTATTTATTCATATTTGAAGATAATGCATGGTTGGCATATGGAATGATACAATTCACCAACCACGCAACTGTGCCAACCAACAACTGGAAGATGTGCTTTCTTTGCCAACTAAATTGACCTTCCTTTCTTGAGAGTAACATATCCCAGGCAACCCTGAACCCATACACTGGGGTAGAATCCAAAATCCCTCATGTAGAGATATCTTTAGAATTTCTCCTGGATTTTCTCTTAGCAGAAGATATTCCAAGCGCCATATGGCACCCAGATAATATTCAAGTAAACTCAGAACCAGTGCATCGTATAGCATTCTTATAACTAAGGTGCTATTTATCTAATGAGAGTTTCTCAAGTCAAAGTCCAACATTCTTGAAGCTCTTATTACATACTTCATATACACTCGGGCCTCGTATAACACGGTTATATGGTTCCGCAAAGCGTCGACAATATAAATCAGAGTGTTATACAAGGTTTAGTTCATACAAGTGGTTTTAGTTCCAAAAATTCGAAGATAGTTTATATGAGTATGTACTTTATTTTTTTAAATAAACAAATACATATACATTTACATATTATTGAAAAAACTTTAATAATACAATGTAGCATTCATTCATCATCGCTATCACTTAGAATTCTATGTGTTTTACTCTTTTTCGAGATCGGTTGTAAGTCTTCATCATCATCATCGGAGGACTCTGGATTTCTTGTGGTTTTAGTCTTAAAAAATTCAGTAATACCGCAGATTGTCTGCTTTTGGCGATATAAATATTCGTATTTCATTATAAGGTTCCAAAATCTGTTGTAATTCCCTCTTGAATTTCGAACTTCTTTCAATATAGGATCCTTTTCAATAAAAAAAAATTCTAACTTGATGCCAATTCCAAGCCGTCATTTATGGTTTAATGTGAAACATGTATGCGTCGCTGCAGCTGCTTTCCTGAGTCATTGGTGGTAGGCTCGTTCAACATTTCGACTAATTCTTCTTACGTTCAAAGAAACGATCCTCAATATTTCTTGGATGCTTGAATATCCATGTCATAAAACCTTCTCCACTAATACCACGATAAATGTTTATTGTCCTTTGGTATTCATTTTTCTATTAGAGTAGGTAAGAAACATTTTCTTTAGAGAGACTACTTCTGGCCTAGCATTTCAAGAATTTAAAGTTGATTGTTTTATTTCTTTAGCGGATGCAGAAACAATATCGACACAATTTCGAATAGTAAATTTTTTCCAAGTTTGTGGAAGTGTTGAGTTTTCATCTTGATCGATGTCTTCTAGTATTTTTTCAGATGTTTGACGAATGTAATAAGCTTTAAATATTTAAATCATTTCTTGGTCCATGAACCGGATTAAAAATCTAGTGTTTGGTATTAAAAATAATATTTCTACATTTTGGATGTTTTAATCAGTAGGATGTCCTGGTGCATTGTTATCAATAATATTTTTTCTCTCATTTAAGTTTATGTATCAGTTGTAAACATTTGTAAAATCAATATTTGAAAATAGTTTATGTCATTCCAGCCCTTTTATTTGCTCTCCAATAAACAGGTTAATTCCATTTGTCATTTTTTTTTAATACTCGGAGGGTTTAAAGATTTATTAATAAATAACGGCTTCATTATGGAATCCCCAGAAAAATTAGAACATAATAGTAAAGATATTCTTTCTTTCGCTATTTTGAAACCCTTCGCATGTTTTTCGTTTTTTGATATGTATGGAATATTTAAAATGCATACATAAAAACAATAAGCCAGAAAAATCTACGGATTACCAAGAAATATGCACTGCACTATTGAATGCCAGAGCACAACTGAAATGTTTCGAAACAAACAAAATTGACAAGTTCGACATGCTCAATAAGATTTGATAATGGCACATTCCATGGACTTCGTCGAACATGTTAGTGTTGAATTTAATTTTTTTTTTTTCCTGAAGGCTTAGGTGTTATAAAAAGCGTGTTGTATAAAAAATAGCCACCATTTATTCAACCGTGTTATACAAAACCGTGTTATATAAAACCGTGTTATACGAGGCCCGGGTGTACATGTGAATTGAACTTAAATTTAGAGTCAAACAGAATTCCCAGATTTTTAATTGACGATTGCCTGGGAAGGGTTGCATTCCCAACCGTGTTTAAGTGGCCCCTGACCATTGGCAGATTTAGCACTTGTGAGGCCCCAGGCGCAACTCTGAGCCCTCCCCCTCTCAAAATATATTTTAACTACACCAGAAATTCAGTTCTGCCTACCTCAGGAGTAATCTAATTTCATCAACATTAGAAGGATTCTAGTTCTGCCATATTTAGGAGGAATCCAATCCTATAAACCTCATGGGAGAACCAGTTCTCTTAGTGCACTTCATCTTCCGGTGATTGTGTGCGCCGCACAATCTAGGCATATGGACGGCGCGCCTCTGCTAGGGACTCGTCTCTGGAGCCGGTGCTGCTGGGCGGAATGGAGACCCACTTTTCGCTGGTTATCGTCGACGTGAGACTCATGCCGCCAGTTCTCCGGAAATAAAAATAATGTTTAATACAATCAAAAGTCGAACGTGCTGATCGTTATAATACCTCAATTTATTTTGAAGGGAAATGCATTCTCTGATGGCGGTCTCGTGCGACTCCTTGAGAAGTTCAAGTTGCGCTTGGTGTTTGTCGGCCACAACAAACCATATTTAGTATCGGATTCTAAATTCCATACCGAGTTAGAATATTATTCGTTTGATTACCTCCCCGACTTGTTTCTTCTAACGATCAGCTCATGTTTTTTCATCCTCCAATTGTAAAATTAGCACCTTTTTTAATCAATTCTTCGAATCGCATACTTGAGCTTTTCTCATTCCATGGGATAATATTGTGTTTTTTGATTCTTCCACATTTAACTGATGTTCTAACGCGGAAAATCTGGCTTCTAAACGTATCTTCTCGTCCGCCATCAGAGAGCCCTGGAAATTAAAACGATTATTATAATTCAATCATAAATATAACGGCGACAAATTGAAACACCACACACCTCATTACTCGTGTTTGAAATTTCATCCCGCTCAGTTTTGGAGGCTCGTGTTGCTCTAGTCAAACCCTCCGCTGATTGGACAGCTTCCTACGCCACGACTTCTCTTTCGACATAATCAGCAGCTTGTGCTAATTCTTTATTATCTTGAGCCGCCTCTTCCGCGCCACGGATTGTGTTCTTCAATTGCACTTGAAGTATCCTGAGTACATTAAACGTATCATCTTTAACCTAAAAACGGGCAGAGACGCGTCCGCTTCAACCGTGATTTTCCACCGTAGTCTCGGCCCCCTAACCGGGCGGATTCCCCCAAGCCTAGAGTTCATGGCCATAGACCAGCCTATAGCTGCCCATTCGGGGTACATACCCTGCCCAACATTGACATTGTGTGCAAATGTATGAGGACAATAGAAACCTTCTTTCTAAAGAAGAAATGATCTGACTGAATTTGGCACCAGCGGTCATGTACCTTTGTTTTAAATCGGTACTCAAGCCCTTTATGTGCCTTAACAAAAAGGTGGTAACCCTATTTTAATAAGCTTTGGTGAAAAAATATGTTGAATTTCCGTTTTTCTCAAAAAATCTTTACTCATAAACTTGTGCCAGCGCTTTTTCTAATAATAAGGACCTCTGGAACGTAATTTTCAGGTAGGCGTCTCATCGTCCTTAGTTTTTTTTTTATCTTCAAAAATAGGACGAAGTAGCAAGGAACTATTAATATAATATTCCAGAAATAGCCAAGTATTTAATAATATTTCCTGTGAACAAAGTATGTATTATCGTTTTTCTCAAAAAAAATCCCTACCATAAGCTTTGATGACCTTCTGGAACATAATTTTCGAGTAGGCGTCTCCTCAATGTTGACAAAACGTCGTCTTTTCATATCTTCGGGAATAAGAAGTAGACACGGAGACCATGTCCGATGAATACAGAGATTCTTTCCATCACAAATCACGTGGAACCTTTCAGCAAAGTAAGCATCTAATACAGTGGTTCTTAACCTGGGTTCGATCGAACGCCAGGAGTTCGGTGAGTCAGTCTCCCCGGTTCGGCGAAGGTCAAAACACACACCCGACTTATTGTACGATATTATGAAAAATATAATTTTTCCAATTAAGGGTTCGGTGAACGTGCATATGAAACTAGTGGGGTTCAGTACCTCCAACAAAGTTAAGAACCACTGATCTAATATGGTTACCAATGTCAAGATACGTCTGCCAGAAGTGTACTAACAATTAAAGAAGGCAATACAAGTACGGTTAACCCTCCTATAGCGCTTCTTTCTAGCTTGCTGTTTTCTACAAAACGTCAAATTATATATTTTGTAAATAACAAAATATAAAATCAAATCTAAAAATATAACAAGGTCATTTAAAAGGTGAATGGTGTATTAATTTTGGTAAAATTACAAAATACAATTATGAAAACCTAACCCCAAATTTTGTATGAGTACCTAGTCTTCTATAACGTGGTTTTCTTACCTATCCTATCTCTGAGCAGTAATCCCTAAATTTAATTGCAGATGTATAGTGACAGCTCTGGCATGTTTCTCTTCTAAGAGACTACTCTAACGGTCATATTTCGAACGATATCCATTGAATGTTCCGCAGACCATGATCCGTGGTTTCAGGCGTCTAGCCACCTTAAGGCAAAACGATGCGAGGCATCATTTCGGCCCTCGGCATATACCCCTGGATTTTTCTAAGAATAATGAATATTTGCGGCCGGCAATGATCCGAACCAGTGATGATGCAACATATGCATCACCGGCCACGAAAGTGTTAAGGGTAAGACAGAAATTAAAAAAAAGATACATATAGGTAATACTTTATTTGTACAATAAGTTCTCAAATAGAACAATTAAATTGGTAAGCTCATGATGGTTTTTGGATACACAATGTCTAAATTCATCCATTTTATCTAATTAACAAACAAAATGTTTAAATCGCATCATACTATCCAATACGAAAATAAAATTAATTTTTGCATTATGAAAATAATACTCATTCAATATTACGTTTGTTTTTAAAAATCCTCACTATTGTTAAAAAGAACTATAAAATAATTAAAAGCTAAAAAAAATTATTGAAATCTGCATCGGCAATATTCTTTACGACGTTGATTCGTCTTCTGCCGTTTATATATAAAAAAAAACAACTTAATATAATGATAATGATAATTATATTTATACCATATCCAAATACCATACACGAGTTTTAACAACAATGGCAACAATACACACTAAATAATATTTTTTTTTTGACACTAACGTTGCAAAAGTGCCTAGCAGGAACAGCAAGGACACAATCAACGACGGCGAACAGTACCAAAACAAATGTATCGACTCAATATGTATATGCGTTCGTAATGTAGGCGGATACGATCCCGTAACCGTACTGTGGCAAAGAATTTTAAACAACTTGCAAATCAACACTCGCATTAGTCACAACCGATAAGCAGACACGAATCAAGCTTAGCGCGATAGGAAGTCTCTACGTCGAAAATTAAAAATCAACCGAATAAAATGAAATTTAGCTAAAATTTTTGTGTTCTTGCTGAAACCTTCTAATTAGTTCATGAGGATATAAATCACAGATGATATTTACGAATTAAAATGCCGTCTATCTCGACCCAGTCGCGTCGATGTATATATATTATTTTCCGTGTTCGAACGTTCGTGGGTTAAAATACGACGGTGTCCGTTGATTACATTTTTGTAGTCGAGAGTTGTACTAACATGATAAACTAAATGATGATCACATTTTTATTAAACATCAATCGAAGGCTATAACTTATACGTATTAACATGAAACGTGATAATTTGTCTTTTTTATTTTTATTTTAAATTTATATAAAGATATTTAACATCTATTAAAAATAGAAATATTAAATACTGATTGATAAATCGATATACATCTCGTAAACATTGCTTAAGAATTTAGAATAACAATGATAAACGTCAAAGTATGATACTATCGTTATTATTATAAATTAGGACAGAAATGAAACCTGACGAATAAATACGCAACAACCATATAAAATTTATTTATTTATTTTATATGAATACACGTAGTTTAATTTAAAATATTTTAGAATTACTTTACCGAGAGTTTTTACGTAACGTGTGATCATTTACGAGGTGCCGTCCATTTTTTTTGCAGCGATTTCGGGATACAATCTTCGCATACGATAAACTTTTGTTCAAAGACGATTTATAATAACGATTCACTGGATTTATGATTTATTAAAAAAAAAAAAAAATTATGAATACGTAAAATTTACAGAACTTTATGACATTTATTCGTGATATATTTTATTAAACAATAAAAAATTGAATTACACATCAAGATAGAATAAAAAAAATGTATATAATTAGAATTATATGTAAATTATTCATTATCTATCCCCTTTGGCAAGATTAACGATAGATAAAATATTACAATATATATATATATATTTTTTTTTTTTTAATTTTAAAATATCATGATTGTATAAATATCTTATAATGTTTGTGCATGTTTTTTAATTTTTAATATATAATTATAATATTAATGTATAGAGACAACCATTTTAATTATTTTTGCAATCGTGAATTTTTTGCAGTATACACAGATTTTACGTTTACATCAGGATTATGACATAGAAAGTTATTTTTTAAAATATTTCTTGAATGTAAATTGTAGCCAATGCATTATGTCTGCCTGAACAATAACGTCTCTTCAAAGATGAACTTCTTTAGCGTTTCTTTCGGAAGGTCGTCCAGTTCCATGGCAAATCGGAATGGTTCTTCGGCTACGGGCTGCAATCCAAATGAAAATGTTTAGAGTTACGGACGATTTGTATTGAAAATAATAAAAAAATAACTGACCTCGTCGTGAGGATCGTAGTACTGTTCAAGGTAAGGATGCGCTAACGCCTGCTCCACGGTCGCTCGCCTGTGCGGATTGAATGTGAGCATCCGTTCGAGGAGATCCAACGCTCGTGAATCCGCCGTAGGGAACAGCCTAGTCCACGGTACGCGCGGTTTAAATGGCAAAGACTCCAAATATCCACGTGCCTAATTTAAAATAATCGTTAATACATTTTTTTACATTTATAAATATCAGGGATACCGGAAAGTTTTTACGGTTCTTTTTCGAATTTTTCGAAGTAGAGTTCGTAATATTTAGAGGATGTAGTGTCCGGTCATAGGCTTTCCTCTTACAGGTAATCCCTGCAAGTTTGATTATATCATTATTCCATCGCGTTACGTTAAGGAGCGGACCCATGTTGCAGTTGAGATTATTTCCCGCTCTTTAATTTGAATTTAAAGCCCCTTAGCGGGATCTAAGGGTGTGATCCATATCATCCCCGCCACGATGCCAAGGCGCCCAACCCCTCTGCGGTCGTGATGTTTCGTCGTGACGTCCCCGCATTTCTCTTCGGTAAAATGTAGCCGTCATTATCCGCATACTACATCCGGACGCCGACATGACGACTGGATATTTCCTCTCGTCTTTCCCGTGTCCACCCCCATCGACACCGTAATTATAGTATTCATACTAGACGACACATTAAAGGAAACCCCACAGATCCTCAGTCACCGGACTCACACTATGGCTGTTACGGCCTAGGACACATGTCAGGAAGACCGTGGAGACTCCCCTTCAAACAAGTCAGGCAGACTTCCCGATCACTATCGTCTACGTACGATGACCAGCCCCGCACGCTAAAGGCTGTGCTTGTGGCCATGACCATCGACGGACAATCTATCAACCACTCTTCGGAGATTATTCCGTCGGTATATAAAATGTGTGCACTTTTGCACCGACATAACCTTAAATATGTCTGTTTATTTTGTGAATAAATATGTCGATGTGTGTTCTCTAAACTGTGTTTACATTTCTATCACTAGCGAGAGTAAAGGCTCGTCATGTTCCAAATCACAAATCCTCCTTTATCAATGGATTTTTTTGACTCCCTTTTATGTATCCTTTACAACCTGTCCGCAGCTTCCAGTCCATGACTTTCCGGCTCCATCGTCCGTCTTCCCTGTGATTTTTGTGGCAATGTCAGTCATTTAGCATAGAGATATACCTAACATACAGTGGGGGATTTTACCCTAGACGCATAAGGCACATTCCCCCACCCGCGCCTGGGGCCTCAGAGTTAAGCTCTCAAAACAATTTTTTTTTCATAACAAAAAAAAATAATAATTTAGTAGTACAGTAAACCCTCCTATAACGTCGAGATAGGTTCCACGTTATAGAGGGGGACGTTATAGGGGGGTAATTCTATTTTTTGATTTGAAGGAGATCATTGCATCAAACATTTTAACTTTTCTTTTTTTTACATTTTTACTTGTTTACCAGCGCAAATGACTTGACCCGCGCGATGAGCAATATCCTTTTGTATTTTGGCTGATGTAATCTTCCCGCAACTTGCGGGCAGGGAAGATCAACACGACATTTTATTAGTTAATTTTTACGAAAATTCTATTTAGCGTTTTAAAATATGTACGTTATAGGGGATTTGACGTTATAGGAAAAAACTGCTGCAAACGTTATAGGGGGTTTACTGTATTCCCTAAATTGAATTGATAGATGTATAATGCCAGCTATGGCATGTTTTTCAGGTGGCTGTATGATTCGTAGCTACCTTAACCACTTCACGGTTTATTTTTTTCGCAAAAATCAGTCCAAAAAAATCTATTTTTTTCCTCTTGTATGCATTTGCACACGCATATGTGTGTCCGTCCGGAAACGCACGGATTGTTTTCTCACCCATTGGTGTGTAAAACCGTGAAGCGGTTAATGAAAAACGATGCAAGGCATCGGGGCCCTCGGCATACAGCCCCGTAGGAACCGCCTGAATTTTTCTAAGAATAATAAATATTTATAACATTGAGATCGCTAATATCAATCACCGAGAAGCTAATAAAAAAGAGAAGCATTAAAAATTAAAAATTTTGTTTTTCTTTCTCTCATTTTACATAAATTGATGCATTATGGGTTGTAGGGTTGGGTAGTGAAAATATTTTAAAGGAGGGGGCCTCAAAATTGAACTGCCCCTGGGGCCTCTCAAGTGCTAAATCCGTCACCGCTAAAATATTTCGTTCTATTTTCCACTCAGTCACTTTAAACTTGTGGACCAATCCCGCCATAAGTGACCGGTATTTAACGTCGTAGATCAATACTAGAAGACTACATTGGTTTAATATCTTTGTATTTAGGAATTAGGGGATTGGAGTTTTGAAGATTAGATTAAATTTCCTAAAAGCTTCCGATTCCATTCATATTATTCTCTCGTACTCCTTCTCAAAGTTCTGTTGCCGAGATAAATATATACTTGGACTTCCTCTATAGTGATCTTCTTGTCTTACTTTACACTACGCTACATGTCTTTTTTAATGGAGAAGTTTGAACATATCTTCTAACGCACAGGAGAATGAATTTTGAGGGGATTACATCGCGTTGTCTTACACACCTCTTCAGCCGTATCGATTTGGTGTTCTCGTGTAATTGAACAGCTATTTTTACAGATTCGCATAAGTATTTCTTAAATATCTTAATATGTTGAAGCTGTACTAAGAAGTTACTTTAGCTTTCTGATATTGTGACGATCACCATTGTTTATTACATTTTTTGTTATCATACAGTATCCATTCCTCGTCACCCGTAAGAATTCGCAATAAAAAAGGTCAGGAGAGAATCTTATCTCAATGTACACGTATTTATCTGAACTACTTAATTTTCTGCTGTGAGATCATGTGGTACACAAAGACATTCTCTTTAGACCTTAGATTTTTTCTTGTTCTTTTACCGTTGTCTGGGGTCACCGAAGTCTATTAAATAAATCTTGAATTCTTAATTATGTATTAGACTTGATTTTTGCCACCAACACTGTATCATCCAATTTTATCTTTTAGGTTCCGGTGTAAATAAACGAATTATTTATTCAAGTTGTAATATTTATCTCAAACGAGTTATTCAACTAAAATAAAATACCTCATCGGGGCGGAAAGGTTAAACAGAGTAAATAATGTTTCCGTGGAAACTCTTTCTCCATTTATAATAAAAAAGTCAATACTCAAGTTTACACAGTTCAACTGTTACGCAAAACACATCCATTCAATTTAGCAAACTAGAGGACTAGTTTGAATACAAATACTAGTAGTAAAAACGAAAAAACTTTCCGGTACATTAATATATTGATTGATTATGAACCTTTTCGTTAATTATACACTCCAAATCCTCAGGACTGGGTGATCCCAGTACACCTAAAATATGATTAAGCTGATCGAGATAATGCTTTCCGGGGAATATTGGCCTATTCGATAACATCTCGGCTAGAATACAGCCTACGGACCAAATATCTATTGATTTTGTATAACCCTATAAAGAAAAATCAATTCATTAATCTATATACGTAAAAAATGAATAAAAATGAAATAAAATAATACCTTGGAATTGAGCATAATCTCAGGCGCACGATACCATCGCGTGGCGACGTATTCAGTCAAGAATCCCGTGTGATCGTGATCAGGATCGGCCACTCTCGCCAGTCCAAAATCGCAGATCTAAACATCGAAACAATTATTCGTGCACGTCGAATATAATATGAACGTAAATATGATTTTGATTTACCTTGAGATCGCATGACGTATTGAGCAGAAGATTAGACGGCTTTAGATCTCTGTGGAGAACGTTCGCCGAGTGAATATATTTCAGCCCCCGAAGAATTTGATAAAGGAAATAGCAAATGTGATCATTGCTCAGTTTCTAAAAATATAATCAAATTGTAATCACGGTTAAAACATAAATTTCACGACATAAACTTGTGTTTATATGTATACCTGAGTTTTTAACAACTTGTACAAATCCGTTTCCATCAAACACTGAACTATATAAACGTCTTTCATTTGATCTATTGTCACCGCTCGTAATATGTCTCTTATGTCAATTATCTGCAATCGAATAAATTATATAGCAACACGTTAATCGTAATGTATCGATTCATTGACGTTTTAACTTACATTTTCATGTTTAAACCTTGTCAATATTTTTATTTCTCTTAGCGTCCTTTGGCAATATGTTTGATGTTCAAATGGAGAGATTTTCTTTATGGCAACTTTTGTATCTTTTTCACTGTCATAGGCAGAACTGCAACAAAAAAAATAAACAAATATAAGTATTTGCAACATAAACGAATCATATTATTGTTCCGGAGATGGCCGTGTAAATAATTATGCTCATGTTTATAATAAATAAACTTACAAATTAGTATGTATGCTTTTAATATATGTCTAAGTAATAATCGTAAAAGACAGAAAAATAAATAAAACCATCACTGCAATGTAATCCTTGAATACATTGTTAGAGAAAAATTAACACAGATCTAGGAAGACATTGACGAATTTAATGAAAATTATTGATATCACCACGAAAAATGCATCTGTTTCTTCTCAAAGAGAATCTTTAAGCATTCTTTTGACATGATTTCTGATTTATTTTAATTTGTCGCGATGCTTTTATTTATTTTTTATTTATTTATTTAAAGAC
>JAGXCT010036283.1:4828-44868 GCA_022495035.1 Philopotamus ludificatus
CGCGTATTGTTGCCAACATGACGTTGGCCCAAACACGTGGAATAACCACCACAGAAAGCATACAGGATTTCAATTAGGATTAAGTGTGTAATAATAAATGTGCATATTCACATGTACATAATATTATGTATGGATACTTGGCGTCAAAAAATTTCGCGAGTTGGGTCTACTGAGAATATTGATTCAGGCTATTTGAAAGTATTTAACCCAACTATTAGGTGTAGTAAAAAGTGATCACGAATCAGTTGTTTTTAGTCCTTTGACGAGTCGAGATGTATTATTTTATTGTGTGCTTGTCGAGACACGACTCCGTCTGTGTTTAATATAAAAAAATGTTACTCGACCTAGTCGCAATGGACGATTTTTTTCCTTCAGAAGACCATTTGCAGAAACTGCATACTCTTTCAGTTTCACTCCAAGAAAAACGCAACTATCGCTAAAAGAAATATTTGCGACATTTATGGAGACGTATTAGATATCAGAAAATGTCAACGCTGGGATAGAAAATTCAAATCCGGAAATTTTGACTTAAAAGATGAGCCTCAAAGTGGACGACTACGAACAACGAAAAGAAAAAAGAGAAAATTTTCCTTCTCCACGATAAAGCGCGTCCCCATGTTGCAGATTTGGCCCTGAAAAAATGGATGACTTGGGTGCATCCTGGTTCCTCGCCAGACTTAGCCCCTTCAGACTACCATTTATTTCAATCTATGAAACACTAAAAAAAATCATTCCAAACAGAAATTGAAGTGAAATCAGCCATTTCTGATTTTTTTAATTCCCAGAATTTTTTAAGAAAAGTATTTTAGATTTGTAAAATAAATGGCGGAAGGTTATACGTTACATGGTAATAATATTTTGTAAAAATAAATTAATAAATGTTAAAAAGAATGAATTTGATTTTTATTGAAAAAATACGATAGGACTTTTTACTACACCTAATATAATGTTAAAATTATTTTGCCGATATTGGATTAATTCATAAATATTGTTATTCAATATGTATCAAAAAATGGTTAACAGCTCCTATGTTTCTAAATTATGTTAATTATTTAATGATATATTTTTGTTAATGGCAAGTAAGCTATCGTTACTTATTTTAAAACAAGGTCACTAGTACCAAAAATTATACATGAAGGTTTGACAACATATAAAAGTGCATCCAAACTCGTGGTAATTTTGTTGACTAATTATTTAGGCATTTTAAAAAATAAAATACATTTAAGATTTATAATAGATCAACGATAAAAAATGTAAGTGTATTTGAATCCTTAATTTAAAGTTGGTAATGTCTCAGCCATATGTGAATACATAAATAAATACCGGAAATACGTGGTTATTTTAACAATACAAATATGTATTTTTTATGAAAATAAAATTCATTTCCGCGTGTGTAGAACATGCTCGCCTGCTGCATAAGGCGTCGCTTTAACGTCCCGAAATTTGCATACGCACGTATCACAGAGAAGGCAGAAATAAAAGGCTTTACGCCCTGATCAATACGCATAGTACGCACACAGCCCACCCATTACATATTACACATATTTTTTTTTGCACATTTTCCGCCTCCTATGAACCTCATTGTAAATTCATACAGTTAAAAGTCACAACACGTATCGGAGCGGGTGGGCGCCCTGTGCCCAAAATAAAATGTATTTATATTTATATTTTTTTGCGTTCTATTGGTTAATGGGTTACCGAAGTTGAGAGCTGTAATTCCCGCCGTGTAATGCAATAACGCGCACAAAATGTCGGATGGGTCATTTTCCTCATGTAATTTTCCCGACTATTAGTTTTAACTATTTTCAATGTGTAATTGACTTATCATTTTTCCATTTTTCCCGACGGAGCGGTCTTGACGGCGTATCATGTTTGCGTTCCATGTTCAACATGATTGTATTATGCATATCAAAAACATAATAACTTCAACAATAAACGATAATAATTTAAACTATATTTTTCAAAAAATATACTAGGCTGAGTTACAATATTATTTTAATAAAAAGGATATTGAATAATAAATCAAAAGAAAATATTTTTATTTTTTTATTAGTATTTTTAGTAAATACGGTTTTCCGGACGAAATTTTGCGGTACAATCATTTCTTTTTTAGCCGATCCGATTAATGAATTCTTTATCAATATATTGACTGTTTATAAAAAATAGTTTGTCAACATTTTGGACTTTCTATTAATTAATTTGATATGTAAATGACACGAACATTCGTCGATATCCCAACCCAAACTACTGGGACTAGTGAATTCTCGTGGCATGTATCAACTAGTACGTTACACTCGCACTTGACACATCGTACCAGATGCGAGCGAGGAAAAATATCGCGTTGTGGTGAATATTGTTGTTTTAATGTTTTTTTTGCAGTTACAGACAATAAATAATTATTTATAAATTAATTATTTTATAAAAATCACTAACTTTAGGTCCCAAATATCAGCACGGTTAGGCTAAGAAATATTTTTAGGCCTTGGACAGCTTTTTAGGAACCGCCTGGTTTATGACTATTGATTTCACGCTTATTTTCCTCAAATTTATATACAACTCTACATATATTTGTAGCATGTAATGCTTTAAAACTTCTTGTACACTTCACTTAAATCCGTTTAGAAAGTCTTACGATTAAAACAATTATGTGTGGCATTTAAAAAATAATTATCAAATGTTACTAAGTGGGTTTTTAATTTTGTTTTGTTGTCTTAAATCAAAATCTGAGATTAAATTATATGGTTTATTTGGAAATTCTAGCATTATGAAATGTCTTGTATCGCAAGATAAAGTTTAAGAAATAAGATGCAATTTTAGATTTATTAAAAAAATCTGGCAAGCAATTAAAAAAAATCTATTAAAAATTAGTATAATTAAAATAATTTATAGAAACTATATGGAATCTGTATAAGTAAACTGTAAATTAATTCTAAATCTTCACTATCTTTTTTAAAGCATTATTTTTATTTTGAGACAATTTTCTTTAATTACAGATATATTTTAAATACCAGTTCTATGTATGGATTAACTAAAAAATAAAACAGATTTTAATTATAGTATGTCATATAACTAGTCTCGTTTTAGTATTAATTTTATACATAATGCGTATTTATATAGTCAAAACATAATAAATTTGTTAGCCCCAATCTATTATTCAAAATTATTTATTATTTATTCACATGAATATTTTTTATTATTTTCTACGAAATAAGCTATTTTTTATTCGAAGAAAATTGTCCTTTGGGGATTAAAGAAACAATATATTCACGAAAAAACTATGACATACAAGCAAATAGAACATCAAAACACGTTCGTAATGTTCATAACCAATTTAAACGGGTAACAGGTCAAATATTTACCGGTAAAATGAGGGCGGGAGCGTTAGTTACAGTGCTAAATACATAATTACATATGGCTTTGCGTGACCGATACACCTGGCTTTAAAAAAAATAAAACGAAAACCGACCCCCACCCACCGAACCCCCTCTGCACACATTGGACCACCCCTCCAAAATAGATATCCGAAGCTGATAACAAATAATCACCCTTTTTTATTTTGCATATTTAACGAAGGATCGGGCAAACGACCCCTCGTGCCTTTTTAACACAATTTTCTGCGGGAAAAGTGAAAATTTCATATGAGGTTCGAAAACAAATGACGTGTGTTACAATTTTCCCCGCGGTTTTTTCTGTTTTGTTTATTTTCGTATCAATTTGGTCAATGGCTCGTTTCGACGTACAATTTTTTTTCGCCGGCTCGTATTGTAAGCGAATATTTTTTTGCGCAGAACCACACGTATCGAAAAAGTTTTTTCGATTTTATGTGCCCGGAGTTGGAGTTGGAAAATTGTATATTTAATCAATACACTCGTATACACAATCCCTAAAATTATTTTAAATAAAATATATTTATAATACATTTTATTTGTCAAAAATACTTTTTTTAAAGAAATAATTGCAAGAATTGGGAGGTTTCAACGCAAAATATGAACCAAAATATTTTTTATCTCATCTGCATTTTTTTAAATTATTATTCGGTGAATGTTGTATTATTCTAAATAAGTAATAATCTTATGGTCTTATATTTGTTGAATATGGGAGATGCGAAATAACTTCCTAATCCAATTGTTAATTTTTTTATTGGAGAACTGTACCATCGTCACCGAACTTTCAGAATCTTTCTGATTTAGAGGCGTACTTTAATTTTACGTATCACCTAATTTATATCATCAAAGTCAAAACTTACATCCGCTTTCAGTCATTTCTAGTCCATAAATCTCATTAAAGGTTTTCTACAACGGCGATTAAGCCCTGATCGTGAAAAACCAGCATGCAGTATCGAATATTTTCTTCATTCAATACTCTTGATAATAAAATAATATTTATGACATTTTACAAAAGCATTTTATGGCAATTTTTTAAAATAATATTGATTTAACAACTTAAGCTGACAATACACAAAAAAAAATATAAATAAATCATTTTTTTTACCGTGTCTGGGCACAAACTGAACTTAAACGAGTTAAAACTTGGATATTATTTCGGATAATCGATTATATTAAAATTACCTACAATGGAAGGTAGAACCCGAATTATTGAGTAAGTTTTGAAAGTTTAACTTTGAAGGTTCTTTCAATTGGACTTGATTAGTTTTTTTAGTCTGTGACTTTTCTCTATTAATTTCACTTGGCTTATTCATATCATTCGATGAGACCTACATAATCTCACATCGTTTTTAGTTTAACTAGATAATCTTGCTCTGTGTTCATTTTAATACGATATTTTGAAAACTTTTATCATCTGCATCATATCCGTAGATTAAGAATTAAGTTAGACATTTTTTTTTGTTTTGGACAGCAAATGATAAAATAATATAATCCAAGATAATCACAAACGTTCAATGGTTCTGTTGATTTACATTTCGAACGTTTAAAACTTTTCTTCTTCGCATTAGATTAATTCTCATGCCTTGTAACTATGCATAATAACCAATCTTGAACATCTGACTTGAAATACGTTTCTATCTTGCTGATTGATTTAGTTTTCTCTGAATTTCATCTTTGCCAAGTTATATTATGAGCCTGAGTCATATCAAACTATATATTAAATATTTAATTTCCTCGTGTTTGTGGTGCCTCGTAACCTTTAATAAATAAAAATTAATAATTTATTAAAGCCAGTTTCAAATTAAGTCATAATTTACGATGTCAAATTAACCCCATAGAGGTCAAATGTTTTTTATTAAATTCTTTAAATTTTATCAAATCGCTAATACAGCGTTCTCGTGCCGTGCGTTCGGATCACCGATCATTCCATAGCAATAACATTTTTTAATACCAAACGCATGTATATAATAAATGAAATATTAACACTAAAAAATAATCATTTCCTCACACAAACGACACCGATATATTTCAAGCCTTAAAATTTTATAGTTGGCCGTTTCTCGTGCCCCCCTGGTATAACATTAAACGTATAGATTAGGCCATTGTTTCGCCGCGTAAGAAATCACTGTATCCGTATCAATTTTTTATATGTAAAAATCTGAGCCGTAAATGTAGCCAGATTTGGCGACAATAAAATTTATTTCAACTTTAAAATCGCCCAAAAGCCCAAAGATAAAGGTCTTATACAGTTCAAACGGTCAAACGTCGGGCAATATCTTGATCAATATTTATTCACCTGTCACGCCATTTATTATAAGTTATGCGATCGTGTGTTCGAGGGCCACTCGGAGAGCTATGGGATAAGCCGATGATATAAATAAATATATTTTTTAATTTCAATGGTTAACTAACCGCGTTATTTTATTTCACGCTATCAAGATCTGTCAAGCTATATCGTTATTTTTTCACGTATTTAAATTTTTCACGATAGCGTTCACTACCATGAAAATACCAAAACAAAAATTCACTTTCAACCGGTGTCAGATATCAAATGTGATAATGTCAATCACGTTTAAATTTTTAATATGCCCGCCACGAATACGTCTCCTCGCCGCATTATTCGTCCGTACGAAAATATACGGCGGAAAAAAATGGCGACCGCGTCAAAACTATGTAATATTATCAGTTGTCCCGAAAGTTTGCGTCTTTGATCTCTACAGGGCTTTGCGAAACTTTGGTCGTAAAATGCTTGTCGAAGGAGCACAACTTTTGCGCAGCGGGACGGCTGTATATATTGCGGTGATAAATGACACGTTGCTACCGTGGTTAACACAAGTTTTTGGATTCTGTTTACGCAACATTAGTTCTTTTTCTGCCGAAAGATACATAAATCATTATTAAATTATTTACTAATAAATCATAGGGATGATATTCCGATAATTTATGGAAAAACCTTCGAATGTTGTCAAAGATTACTGCAAAAAAAGTAATAATTTCTCACTATGATAATTAAAAAATATGTGTAATAACGGTTTGATCAAATTTTAAATCTAAAAAATACCCACGCCAATTTCAATGAACGCTGCAATGAAACGGATCGATTTTCTTTCAAGTTTTGTTTTATGTTTAATTCGTATAATGGCCGCCATTTGTTTTGTTGCCCTTCCCCTTTAACATATTAACAATACGATTTTTCTGTTTTCTTTTTACCAATGGCTAGAGTTTGTTGTCGTCTTGTTATTATTTCTTAACAACAGCTGTAGTTTGTTTTGT
The DNA here is from genome assembly GCA_022495035.1 of Philopotamus ludificatus. Classification (NCBI taxonomy): domain Eukaryota; kingdom Metazoa; phylum Arthropoda; class Insecta; order Trichoptera; family Philopotamidae; genus Philopotamus; species Philopotamus ludificatus. Next base: position 11,488 of record JAGXCT010036283.1, read on the forward strand.
TACCGTCATCTTTTAACATATTCCATCTCAGTTACACTACTCGTATTCATTTTCATTTTTTTTTTAAAAATCCGAGAAATTAAACGTATTCTTGTAAACTAGAAAAATCTAAATTGTGATATAATAAAATCACTACCGTAATAACTGTTCAATTCATTTAAGACTAATTATCTTAAATAATTCAATAGATATTGAAAGAACCGAAAAATGATTATAACTTCAAGGATTTATCAAAGAATATGTATTTATTTAGTTTTTTAACACAAGTTTAATAAATTATCCTTAAAGCTTATTAAACTATATTTTCTAATCATGAAATAAATTGAGGTTGAATGATATTGATAGATTTTATAATATCACTTTATTTATATATCTTAATGCATTTATTTCATTTAAACTGCGAACATTCGTAACTTTACCCTATATTTCTCTTTGAAAATTTAAAAATACAAACTCTATTTTCTCAAAAAAAAAAAATAACAAATGCAAATCAGATCTTCTGAACCCACTCCTTTCCTTTGATATTTAAACTTAAACTATGTTTAATAAATCTAATTTATTTTACAATCATATAGTTAAACGATAAAAGTTAAACAAGAAAATTAACCGTTTACTACAAAACACAAAAAAATCAAACAATACAATACGATAAGAAACGTATTTTTAAATAAAATTACTTGGAATAGGAATTCCTCCATTAGTCTGTATGCGGTGAGAGAGACGTCTCTGAGAGATATTTTTTATGTAGAACGGTTCATTGGTTTTATTTTTCCTACATTTTTTTTTTTTTATAATTAAGGATAACATTTCTAAACCCTAAATCGACGTCGAACAAATGCGTCATTGCATGCTGTTTTTTTTTTAAAAGAAATAAATGTAATTAGGGGCTAAGAAGGGCATTATCAAAATTTATGAAGAAATACAAAAAAGGTAATAGTTGTCATAACAAGCGCATCTCTCGAAGAAGGTCTCTCAAGAACCTCAAGCTTTTTAAGTCAAAATATTGATAATTTTTTCAATCAATATCACTATTCAATATTATATTTTAGTAACTTACTTTTATAAACTATATTTTCTAATCATGAAATAAATTGAGGTTGAATGATATTGATAGATTTAATTAAGTCGCGGTTTTTGCATCACCAGGATATCAGATTTAATAACATGAGTTGAACAATTCTCTTTAGTCTGATCTAATATGACGTTTTGTAGCTTGCTTTTTATCCTAGTTTTAAAGCTTACTCAAGATCGTAATTGCATTTAAGTTGTAAAAATTCAACCCCTTTTTTCCCGAACGCTCTTATACTAAGTATTATTATTTTAATTTTCTCATATTAATTCGCATAATTTCTTATGTTGTCCGCGCAATATTACTCATTACAGTATAAGCGTCCGACTTTTTTTTATTTAAAATTTCCCATTTTCCATCGGGGGCGAAAAAAAACTTTTTAATAAGAGGGACTTTGAAAAAAATGGCCGTAATATTTATAATGTGGCCTCCGTTGTATCAAGAAACATAAATATTGCAAAGATAAGATATTACACAATGGAATATTGTAAGAAAAATGTTTACCCATTCACTTAACGTTTTTTAACGAGGCAAAAATGTATTAAAGGAAGAATACGGTAATGGTATCCGTTTGCAGGGCGCACCCATTCTTGGTAATATATCTATTACTATTAAGGATAATGATGCGAGGTCTTAAGAATGACTTAATATCTGTTGCCGAAAATAAATAAGTTCCATCAGACCCCCCACCTACCCCTATTTAGCAATTTTTTAGCATTTTTCCTCGGTTGCCTTTCCCTTTTGTCGCCCCATTCCAGTGGCGCAAGCGAGTATCGAAGCTTTACGCCTCGACTTTAACTTTAACAACAGCATCAAAATCTTGTCCGAAAAATAATATAAATAAATATACAATCGATAACATAACACAAAGATATATATGAATATATCTTTTTTTATTTTTGGATATAAGTTATAATTTATCTTAACACAATTCATTCTGTGCGAATTAATTATTTGAGAAATTTATTATATTGGCTAGCAAAAACATCCGACGTCACTGTTCATTGTTCCCATATATAAATTACGGGCAATTTATATTGCTTTTTACTATTTTTTTAATATCGCCTTTTTATACGGCGGCCTTTAATGGCGGGTTTAAACAGGATCACAAAAATGTACCGGGAAGGTGGAGGGCGCAAGAGGTGGGGTCTTGATGAGACCCCAACGCCAAATCGCCCAGATTGCCATTCGACAATGACATATTTGCAAAATTTGCTTATTTACCATCACGTTATAACGAAGAAAAACATGCGAAATAAACCGAAAAATATATTAATAACATAAATCAACAAAAAATGCGTTTATTCGTATCATAATCATCTAAAAATGTTTAAAGATCAATAAATGTCATATTTTTTATTAATAAAATCATCCATGAGGATTTTTATATATTTAATTTATCTAAGATTCACTTCTCGTAGGATGCTAACATCATCAATCTTACTTTTCTTATAAGAAGCTTTCGCGTACAAAGCCGTATATAGAGACAGTCGTTACTCCATACGTCCGAATCGATAATAAAAAACTGCTATTTTTCAAGTTAATCCTTATAAATTGCATCTAATATAATTCTAAATTTCAATGTCAGATTAAGTCGGGGGTGTCACTAGTTGCTGGTGACTGTAATCGTTATCACACATGCACAAAGGATATCACGACACCTCCTCCCTCCACTCGTTCCCCCGAAGAAATGTATCGCCCTAATACCCACCGACGCCACCCTTCAATACCACCAATAACGACAAGTAAGTGGAAGATGGGGGTCGGGATAAGAAGTGGTGTAAGATGACAATGACATATCGTCACCACACTTCATTTATATTTCGCACGTGAGCATTCTATCCACTTTGGCACACGTCTTCTCTCTCAATACCGGCATTAAAATCCCCATTTTCTTCTGGCGGGGATTTTAGAGAGATTTCCTCGCAATACTACAAAGAATAATACGTAAACATATATATTGGAAAAAATCTATTAACACACACTTATTTAAAAAAAAATATTATTGCGATTTTTATAAATTAAATTAATCTTGTGTTAAATTTCATATAACTGTATAACATAGATTGTGATTAAATAAAGCAGTGGAAATATAGGGATTAAAAAATAATTTATTAGACTATAACACTTTTAAAATATACAGAATATCAACTTTATATTTATTATTAAAGATTTTGAAAGCCTTTGGCTTTCTTACTTAAGACTATTTCTTGTCAATTCTGAGGCGTTTTTAGAAAGTACTGGTAGTAATTACAGATTTTTTAGTCTTAATCCACGACACGTGCCAATTAGAACACTCGATAAACCCGTGGAATGGTGAGAACTCATTGCTTAACCTTTTCCATTCTTCTAACTCTTGGATATTTCTGGTCGAATCTACGTTCTACTCTCATTAATTGTATTTTAAGAATATATAAAAAACTATTTTCATTTGTAAAATAAATAAGAAATATCTATAAGGTTTGATTTAATATCCTATTCAAGATTTTTTTTTTTTTTGAGTCGTGAAGCGATTACATATTTTTATATTTTTTATATAAGATCCACTTCCCTCATTTCTGAGGAACGTGACCCCTCTGTTGACCAGCGTCACTTAGAAGTATTCAGAATGGTCACCTATCTGAATACTATCTGCGCTTATTGGCGATTAACTTTAACAATCATAATTTGATTCTAATTACCTCCAAGCTATGACGGGTACCACTACTACTACTATTCAATAAAATACATTTTTTTAAAAAACGTGGTTTAATTTTTTTACTAAAAAACCTTTTGGCCCAATACGTCTGGCACAAAAAGTGTAAAAGGTTAAAGTATGTAATAGGATTTTCTCACTTAATATCCCGACCCAAGACCAGTTTGAATGGTTGGATATCAAATAATGTATAAATAACTCGTAGAAGAAAAATCTCATGTCTCATGAAAAAAATATGTCGCTAGTATTTTTTTCTTATTTAAAATACACAATACGAATAATATTTTATATTTTTTGTGTTTTAATTTTTTTTAGCAATTTTCTTTTCTACAATATTGTTATTTTTTAAAATAACACAATATTTTGAATTTTGGGAGCCAATTTTAGTTTTATGTAAGAATACTTTCATTTTTTACATGGTTTTTATTGGGACGTATTTACTCTGTAAAAAAGAGTTGAGTGCACCACATTTTTACATATTTAATTGATCACAAATAGCTTGGAAATATGATTCAAACTTTTTTAAACAAAGTAAAATAAATTTAATCACAAATTTAACTGCTTCAATTAAATTATTATTTTGTATTGTGACATTCAACATCGTCCACATTTGGGATTTTTTTTGTTTTTCAAAGAGTACTCCAAAGACCTAAACGGATGGTAATTGGAAGGAGCGATTTCGGTGAATACTCGCACAGTTCACCTCTAAGATTTTTTCGTAGGTCAATCTGGCTCTGTATTGTTTTGTTTCAGTAATATACTTCGCCAGTTGATTGGATTCGAACGTTTTTTTCAACTTTAGGTCGAGTCTCACCAATTACCGTCAATAGACTTATTGTTTCACTCGGTTTCAATAACTTAAAGTGAATGATCCCTCAAATATCCTATCATATACCCAAAAATCTAGGAAGATTCGAGTGTTTCCGAAATAAAGTCTTTATATATTTTAACCAAAATACGCTTGTTATATAAAATATGGTTTAAAAGTTCTTACTACTTTTCGTCATAATTGAAATAGAATTTTTTGACAATTAGGATTATTTTATATATCATACATACAATTGAATTGATGAATTTCTCATATTATCTAAATACAAAAGTCATTAATATATAGATTTTTGTGTCGTTCTATATCATGTTCCGTCGAGACACTCGCTCTCTGAGTGTATGAACCTTACCAGACTCTCGATTATATATTAATATATGTGAATATATAAGTTTCTTGATTGTTCTTTATTTTATAAATTAGTTTCTGATTCCGCACTGAAAAATTACAATCGTACAACATTTGAGATAATATTTGGTTCGTCTGTATCGGCGATGAGGTCATATTTCACGCTGTAAAAGTTAAGCGCCGGAATACGGGAAACGTATTGAAAAGCATGTAAATCTATAAGCAAAAGAAATTTACGATCCTTCCCGCTGCAGAAGTTCGCATTGCTTAATTTATCGTAAATTGCGAATTCCGTAATAGCTCAAAGGGGAATACGGGGATGGGGGGCAGGGTGAACAGGAAGAAGCTCGCCTTATCGTAAATAATAACTACGAGTATCGCGACCGTATTGTGAGCGAGAGATGAAAGGAAAACTCCGATTGTATTGAACGGAGTGGGATTCCGCGCGGAAAGCTTTGGTCCCTGCACCGAGGCGAAATAAAAGTCATTGTTCAGGAAATCAATCGATGGCGATTACGACGTTTCGGAGTGCGATACTCATATTTTCAGCACTGAAAAGATTTGAGCGATGCGGTCACTGGGTCTTGGACTCGTTTTCAATTGTTTTCGACGATGTCGCTTCGGACGTATCGATTCTGGATTGTGTCACAAGTACATAATTGGATACGAATGGTATAAAATTTATTGAAGCGATGTTTTTATCTGTCTGCTACCATTGGATACTTTGCGTGGTTAAAATTTTATTGTATGAAATTTTCAGATACAAGACGATATTTCATTTCAAAGACAATTTGTCATTTATTCCTTTTTCTAGGAAATAAAATATTTGAAATATTGTTGATCTTTGATTGTATAAATCAGAAAGGAAACAAAACGATCACACAGAATCGTATACAAAAAAATTAAAAACCTTGAATAAAGCTTACAATTTTTAAACTGACATAAGAATAAACTTTTCATTGATATTTTCTAAATCAAATATTTTACCTCTAGTTTGAATTTATTTTTTAAATATTGATTTTGGTATGTAAGACTGGGGACGACAGAATATTTTTTGTTTTGTTTTTATGATTCTAATTAGTTCTTTGCTAGAATAGTATTTAAAAAAGTTTCAAAGAAGAAATCGATCTGCCCATCAAAACGTCTAAGAAAATAAATATTTAATTTAAAATAATAAATAGTCTATTATAAAAACATTTTCTGTAAATAATTCAAGGCAATGACAACCATCATCAATACTTTATATTTTATAAAAAAAGTTTCTTAGAATATACCAATATTATCTTATATACAGTGGCGGCTCGTGGATAAAATATTTGGTGGTGCTGCAGAATATTAAAAATAAAAATAATATAGTTCGTTCAAATTTTATTTTAAATATAGAAAATAAGGTGAGGTAAAATTTAGTATTTTACAAAAATAAAATAAGTGACAAGCGGTACGTGGCTCAAGCTGTGACTGTGCCGAGTCGCAGCGCTACATGGCGCTTTGACGCGAGACCCCTCCCCGCACTCCACCACCGGCCCGCATCCGTCTCTACCCGACGCTGGCAGCGCTCTTGCTCCGACCAGATTAATAAATATAAATAATATTTATATTTTCGTACATATAATACATAATCAATTATCACATATATATATTATTATATTTTATTTTTAAATTATTGCGTTTCAAAAACTTGCAATAAATTTAATATTCGTCCAGCCACTATAGTTATTGAAGTTAATAAATGTTGAAATTTTGACAATAAACCATATTTTTATTCTCACGGTTTCTATAATGTTAGTTAAAATTAATTTTCTTGGATTTATGGCATTGAAAAATCGAATATCTTTTAAAATAAATTTCAGTGATTATCTGATTCATTAATATTTAAAAAATACTTATGTTTTACCTTTTTATAGCGAGGAAAATTCTGAATATTTTTAAATATCATATATTAATTTATTTATTCGTCACAAAACTCGGGAAAAATGCTTCACATACGTCGTCGTCGGTAAAATTGAAAAGTTATCTAATAATTTAATTTATAAACATGGTAAATACATAAAGATATTATATTCTATGTTTTTTTTATTAAATGAATAAATTTATGTTTGTGTTGTATCGGAAAAATAATAAAATACATGCACAAAAATTTATGTTAGCGAATATCTTAGCAAACGCGATGACAAGTACGAAAATCCGAGTACTTTAGCAATGTCAAATTTATTGCTCACCCCCGGCACTTATTTTTAACATCCCCTTGTTTTCTTGCTTTACAGGAAACGAACTTTCCAGAAGTTCGAATATAGACATTCAAAAATATGTTACCGCTTATTGTATTCGAAATGGTGGCGAAACATATTAAAACCGCTTTGTGAATAACGAAATAAGAAATAAAAAATATGATTGATTTTATAATGAAACGAAATAATTTTATATTTATTAATAATTAAAGTTTCATTTTTATTGGCATGTTGCAAAATTTTAAACCGAGTTTTATCAATGGCGGAGCATCCCCTTGATGTTATTCGGATTCTCGAAAATTATTATTTAATGTTGCGTGTATTAAAATTTATTCCCTCCTTCAGATATTTCATTTCGTTTTATATAGGTGTCCGTAAATATCGGTTCGTTGATATTTGCCATGTGCCGAAAGTTTCGCACGGCAACGGCATGCCACCGCAACGGCGAGACGGGGCGAAACTTACCGACGCCATGATATAAAACGCGGAATTAAAATTTGTTCCGGGGGAATATTTCGATTCTTATTGCCATTTCCGCTATATCGTGTTTTGCACAAAAGAATAAATACCTACCCACTTATATCTATATATATATCCGAATAATGCGATTGAATATATCTAATGTTTAGAATTAATTTATTTTTTTATGGAATATACGTTCATTTTCTTTATTTCCCCGTATACAATCGGAACCGAGAGATAAGGCGGAACGGAAAACTGATTTCCAAAGTCAAATGTAATCGTTCCTCGTTGGAAAAATCGTGCAAAGAAAACGGCAAGGAACAAAATGGATTTGTCAAACAGGCAATTGGCATTTCAGATGTAATCAGACATATGTTGTGTTCGGTTTGTCTCATACAACCCCCGTGTATTGCCTTTGGGTCCAGGTGTTCTCAAACATTTTATTTTATTATATATAGATTTTTTTGTAATTTATAGCGAATCTTTTATTAAATATATTTTTAATATTTATTTTACCATTTAAATAAATATTAAAAATATATTTAAATGCAAAATTCGTATTATTATTTTTTTCAATAAATCTCAATTAAAATTGTTTACACTTGAATTTATTTCTAAAATTTTACATATTTATGATGTCTCATTATAAAAAATGATCGGAAGATGTAAAAGATTTAAAAAAATATTATTTTTTTAATTAGTTATGTTTTTTTATTCTCTATTTTTACTTGGTCTTCAAAAACAACCGCGTCGTAAGAAAAAGGTATATTAAGGATCCCCAAGGATTTCAAGTCAGAATATTTATAAATTTTTCATCAATATCTTCTCAATAGTACGTTTCACTTGCACTCGCCACATCGTACCGGATGCGAACGAGAAAAAAGATCACGCGTTAGGCAACACCAGCGAATATTGTTTTTTTTGCAATTGCAGACAATAATTGACACTGATTATTTATAACATTTATTCTTTAGACTTTTTTAGACAAATACAAAAAGTTTGTAATACATAGGATTCATATTAATGAGTTAAACGAGAAAAATCAGTAACTTAGGGTACCCAATATACCCCATCGGCACGGCTAGGCTTACTTAAAACATACGTTTAACGAGAAGAGCTATAGATTTAGAAAATAATAAACCAGAATTAGACTTCCCACGGAAATTTAAAATATTCCATTCAACGTTGTCAACTATATTAATTAAGAAAAAAATAATTTCTAAAGCAACAAAATAATAGAATTACTGAAATCAACAATATGTATTTTAATAGAAAAGAGGAAGTTGACAAAATAATTCTGAAGTTGGCAAAATAATCCCGAAGTTGACAATGAAGACCTAAATAAACTTGTAGGATATTATGTTGGAGAACTTACAAACCAAGACTTGATCAAGAATAAGAAAGAACGAGTTACAAAAAATAAATTTAAGGAGTATGGAGTAAGAGCTAACCAAAAAAATTGGGCTAAAATACATGCTATATTTTTTTCTCATATCAGTGATAGAATTAAAAAAATATATTAAGAGTTCTTAACAAATAAATTTTCAAATACGTCGGAATCCCTTTGTAAGTCGAGTACTGACTTTTTATCTATTGAACGAATTTTTCGTATTAATGATTGCGATATGTATTTCACGATAAAGATACCATTAACATTTTCAATAACGATACGACAGTTAAAGGTCATATTTCTACCAATCTACTCTAAAATACAGACAACCTCCAGAAAATCAATAAATTAACTGTGTTGAGTCATTCGTTTCACATTGAACTAGTATTGCGATTAAGTTTTTCTTCAATGCTATGATGATGAAACATTATGAGGTAAACAATTTGAATTTAGGGGGTATTAATTACGCTTTTACTATGAATTACGTAATTTTACATAAAAAAGGTAAAATAGGAGAGATTTAAACATCTTAATTAACGTAATTTTTGCATTAATGTCTAACGATATTTGCTACAATAAGATAGCATATATAATTGTAGGATGAGGTTGTTACAACGAATGTAGAATAAATTAAAAATTAAATTATTTTAAAATAGATTTTGTTTGTATCAACTCAAATATATTCAAAGCATAAGTTAATTCACAGAAATATTATAATAATAATAAATTTCTTTACTAATGGAATCAACCGAAATTATAATTTCTGAATAAATATTCTTAATTTTAAACTGTTGTTTTAAATACATTATTAAATTTGAATAAAAATATAATAATATTTGAGGGTATATGGTTTCAGATCGAGCATACCCACATACAGCCACCCTTCGGTAGCCAAATCTAGTTTTTGATCTCGATTCTCAGACAAGAATTCCGATAAGTGTTTTGAATACCGAAACATTTCAGGAATACCGTTTATATATATTTTAAGATATATATTCAGAATTATTTATGAAAAAATGTATATTTGATGTATTTGTCTGGGAAAATTATTGTAGTCTCGATTCATCCAACGCCATACGATTTGCATACATTTATTTTGGCGACAAGGAGGAACATAAGACAATCTGAGAGGAACTGCCTATAAATAAAGAGGAATCTTGATTTGATAAAAAAAGAAATATACGCAAACTCGATACCGAATTTACATAAAAGGGCGATTGGCGTCGATTGCTCGTATTGTAAGCGGATAGGGGAACCGGAGTGTCATACAATTTGCCAATTTGCCCATTGTGTGCAAATTGGTGGCTCGTTGTGATTTTTGTCGTTTTGATTTCTTTTTCAGCATGTCGAAAAATACGTGTCATTACGTGTATTCAATCTGTTGAACGATTCATGTGAAACAGAATCAAATTACATCTCTCCCTTCGCATGAAAATGTACGTATCAAATATTTTTTCAAGCAAAATCTTAATTTCAAATATACAGATGTTATCATTTAAATACTATTTATATACGGATGATTATCTTTTTATTTAGGTTATATTGTAATTATACGTTGTTTATGACGGATGCATTGCAGTAGGATATATTTTTGAATTCATTTCCGCGACTGGTCCAAACCTGTCCCTCTCTCTCCCTCTCGACCAGGAACAAAAGCGAATATGAAAAGATTTTTCTCATATCTTTTTTGCATAGTAACATATTGCTGGCAGATTTGTCGCGAATATTTGTCCCTGGGCGACTGGCGACCAATACAAATGCCCGTGAAGGAAGCCGGGGGTTGCTGCGACCCCTGCGAGATTGCGAAACGGATTGAACGCCTCTGGCTAATATATCGTCAATATTGTAACATCCTTTTGATGTGACAATAACAACGCGAAAGACATCAAATCAGCGATATACATCGAGATATTGCAACTCAGTTTACCAATATACGGATATTTATTTAAAAACTCAACGATTATATCCAATTGATGTTTTCTTAGGAAGCGGATGACCTCTTTATATCTTGTATTCGCCGGGGGGGGGGGATGATCACGTAAGGAATTTAGTGTCACCCCTAATGCCGCCCTAGGGATGGCCTACAAATCACCACCCGTAAAATATTACGATTTTTTTTATACACGTGTGACGTATCGGCCGGGGCTTTTACTTTTACGTCCCACATAACAAAGTCCAAATGCCAATCGTAAATATTTCTATGGGCGTCGGGACGTCTTCATCTGCAGGTGCCGGGACATACGTATTATTGCCACCTTCACTTAGTGATTTTTACAGTGGCTATCAATCCACACTTTTCGGCGCTTACCTGCCGACGCCGGCCCTTTTTATTGTGTTTTCTTTTACGTGAGATCCTGGATTTATGGCTGTGGCAGCTCTAGGATAGCCAAGGCCATTTAAAGAGATACACATATTGGATTAAAATAATTTATTTATTAATACAACCATTTTATCAACATTCATATATTATTTTTGTCGATTGGTGGATTGGAACTAATGGATTTTCTGCAATTACTATAATAATTAAATTAATAAATAAAAGTTAACTCATTTATATGGAATTCATGTATCACGTAATAGTTTAATACCAGATTTTACAATCGAATCTGGTAATAAATAATGTTTTTACCACATTCTTGATTTATAGCATTTTACATGACATAAAATCTTTATATTTATATGAACATGTTAGTTATACGCCATAATATCTAATTTTTACTTTTTTAATAATTTTTATTATATTACAATTAAAATGAAATATAATAAAAATGATAAATAATTTTGGATATTAATAAATAAAGATTATATAAGTACAGTTTGATAAAGTTTCAAATTGATTTTTAAACATTACACAAACAAAGTTACTTTGTCTTGACGTAGACTGTCTGTATTTTTTTGTTTTCACTGATTTTAATAACAGTTTGTTATAAATTTTTGAAAAGAATAAATTATTATAATATTGATTGTTACAAAGATATATGTGAAAGATGGAATATTTAAGGTATTTAAACAGGGGCTCGTCCATATACACTGCGGAGCTGCAGCACCCCCAAGCAAATTAAGGAAAATAATATTTTTATATGTCGAGTCGAGTGTTATCTACTCTACTACGAAAATTCTACGGAGCTATGAGGAGTCAGGCCGCTATCCAGGCCAATTCAGTGGCATGTGTACTACAGGAGGTGCTCGTAGCATCCGATCAGACCGTGATTTTTTTATATTATTGTTTTATTTAAGTAGCAGTCACTTCAAAAACGTAAAAACCGGACTTCACTTTATAATATTATATTGTATTATAAAATACAGTGCTTGCCCCTATATGAAGAAGGCGTGAATGATTTAAAGAAAGTTTTGATTGAGTCTAAATTATTTATTATATTTATTACAACTAAAAAAAAGAAAGGTGTCAAGAGATGGTTTCAAGAAAAAAATAATAAAAAAGATTTCTAAAATGAATTCAAGCTATGGAGTTTTTTTGATAGATAATTAAATAGATTTACTGATTTTTAGACATATTAAATATAGTAATAACATTACAACTGAAATAATAAAAAAAAATACCAGTGTCTGCAACTTTTAAATCCCGTTCAGATATTTATAGCATCTTTTTATGGGTTAATGGCTTTTGGAATCTTTCTTTAAAATAAATAAATAAATCGATTAATCGATACTGAACCTATTGCGGTCCATTGTCAAACCGTACATGACATATAAACGTCTTTTAGTATCTCTAATTGTTGGATATGTATGACACTTTAATTAGATATTTAAGAAAGTAGATAATAGAAAATAATAATGACTTATTTTGCAAATTTAATTTTATTAAAAGTGGTTGCCAAATAGTGTTACTTCCTAGTCCTTACGGCGTTCGATTGAGTCAGTTATTATTCCTGCGGCTCGAGACATTAGTCTACTTTAACATTTTCCACTTTGTGGGCCAGACGTATTGGCACAAAGGATGTTTTAGCAAAAAAAATGAATCCCACTTTTATCCATTTATTTATAAAAAATGACTTTTATTGAATACGATATCAGATCAAACCCTATAAATGAAATGAAAATGTTTTTTTATGTACTCGTAAAAGGCAATTAATGAAAATAGAACGTAGGTACGACCAAGAATATTGAGTGTGGAAAAGGATAATGAAAGTTCATTGATCAAAATTTCATACTATAATACCGAGATTCAAAAAATATTTAGTCGTAAACGATTTTAACAAATTTTCTAGGCACTTATTCCAGATTTTTTTCTCTCTCTTTATTTAACAGAAACGATAATGGTACACCAAATATGCAAAAAGGCCAAGCTTAGTCGTTGAGAAGAAAATATCAGAGAGAAAAGCAAGGAATATTTTTCCGGTTCACCTCCGGTTTTCGTTTCAACAAAAATAACAGGCTTTTCCGATTTTCGGTTCAATTTTGATTCAGATCTCTAATTTTAGACCATAAATTATATATAGGAAAATGGTTTAAATTCATTTTTGTTTGTAACATAAATTGCTATCATGGCAATCAAAGAAAGCTCACAAAATATTTATTTTATAAAAAAAAATCCTTAAGCAGTTCATCAATTAAATGATTTTCACAGCCCTGAACGGGCAATTCAACATTTAAAAATCGAGATAGAACAAGCCAGTCAGGTGCTAACAATATCAAATTGATATCTTAAGCCGGTTCAACGCGGAATATTTAAAGTCTCCTCCCTGGGGTGCGAAATCAGTCTTTCAGTGCACGAAGCTATCGTTTACACCCCCCGATCGGGGGTGACTTCACGGGGAAAAATCGCCGAAAAAAAAATATGCAAGAAAGTTAATTCTCGGGAAATTTCACGGAAAATTTAATAAACCGATACGTGCGATAGACGTCGGAGGTAATTTCCATTGAAGGGCGCTCTCCCATGCGAAAGTGATTTTTTTTGCAAATTCGCTTTCGACGCTGATAAATGGTCGAACGAACGTTTTGCAACAGGTAAATTTTTCAATCGAATATTTATATTTTAAAGTATTTTCCAGCTGGTTATGTTTTTCCAATTAGTTTTCCGGTTTGTTCGGATAGGGATTGATTATCGCCAGTCAGCTAATGACGTAATCGTCTTGGAATCGAGCCTGATGAAGTGGTCGAGGGCCTTATCGCCAAGTTCTGACTGGTGTACCTTTGTGCCGGCCCCCGGTAAATACGTGGTGTGGTAATACATACTTCAAAGCTTTCAAGTTGGCCCATTGTGCGAATCAAGTTCTGGCTCTTTTGTACCGCGTCCATTGTCCATCGCTCCACAATCGGCGAGCCGCTGCCCGTGTTTGCCCACTGGAAGCCACTCACACTTGCTGGCCCACAATAACTCAAATTCACCAGAGCCGATTTCAACTTTGATGCTAAATAGAGCAGATCCATCGTTAAAAATATACGTGACGCTATTTTCGTGCTCGCAATATTCGCGTATGGCCGATACGTCTCGCTATTTCCCGAATAGAATGTATCCTGCAATGCAGTGGATTTATTATTTATATCGTTATATCAAGGGGCGGGCACTATTAAAGGCACTTCATTCACGCCACATTATATTATGAAGTGATGCAAACTTGGACATCTAAGTGACCATTGGAAGTTTGACGGGACTAACTTTATGTCATAAACTTGCTCAAGTTGCCGCTCGTCTCCTTCTCCTTGGCAACGAATAATAAAATAATGCTTCGGGGAAATTGAGTTTGGCGATCACCTTCTCCGAAGACCCCAGTCCATTATTCTAAAAACTAAAACATAATGAATTTTAATTATCGAAATAAATATTAATAAATTAACAAAAAATATATTCAATTATTTGACTACAATGGATTGATGGCATAACAGAGATCCATCAACTATTTCATTTTATTTATTTTTTTCACTACAGTGGATGAATAGCATAACAAGAAGATTCCAAAATACCATTCACTCCATATAAAAATATTCTAAAGATACAAGTGGAATGAGTCTCTCACACTTATATCCTCTTTAGTATCAAACCACGACACTGGTCAAATGTAATGTAACTTCTATTGGATTGAAAATTATATTATTTGTTTATACACCCATACCTCGTTTAACACGGTTTCGCTTTAACACGGTATCAGTTTTGTTAAAAAAAAAATCGATTAAATCTTGCTTTGTAGACATGCGCACAGCTGCGGGAATTTCCAAGAATAGCGGTTAGGGTATATCTGAACGACAACTGTCCATTTTAAATGTAAAAAATAGTACACCTGAAATAAATAGAACAATACATCGGACATTTAGTCTCTCGTTGCTCACTTTGTTGATCACTCTTTAAGTCAGAGCAGCTGGTAAAATATTAATTGATTATCTATCCTCTCTTTTTCATACATTTGTTAGTCTCGCTTAACACGGTTTCGTTTAACACGGTGATCTAGCAGAACCTATCTTTCGTGTTAAGCGAGAGATGGGTGTAATTATTTATTCCACGAGGATAGATGACTTAAATTTATTATTTATATATTTTAAAATATAAGCTGTATCACTAATTGAATCGAATAACAAAGAAATCCTCTAGGCGAAATGATCTGTTATTTTATTTCTCATATGCTTCGTTTAATATTTCTCTTCAAGTACGTTAAAAAAGATGTGATTTAAGCTTAAATTGAAGGGTTTCGTTGTATAAAAAGTAGATTAATATGACAGACTTAAGACATGATTTTTGGCTATTTATATTTTTATTCCATAATATTATTCAAGTGCTTTTTTTCGATGTTTAAAACTAATATATTTTCGGACACCAGGAAGTCTTTACATGTTTTTTTTTTATAAATAAACAGAATAAAAACAGTTTTCATTTCTGTTCCTAATTTCTAACTTTGTTTAGTTAAATAATTGAAGACAATATATTTATTACAATTATTTTCGTCGTCTGTGATAATTATTTTCATAGACGACTTCTGAAATTTTACAGCGATTGCTACATTTTTTTCTAGTTTTTATAGTTTCTTTTTTTTATAATTTTTATATTAACTGACTAAAAATTTAAAATAATTTAATTCCATCACTAACTTTTAGCACATTTTTTTTACTACTTCTTTATTGTAATCAGTTTTTCTTCATTTTCCACCATTTTTTTCATCAGAGTTTTTCCACATAACTTTAGAAAACTTGAATTACGTCTTTATTGTCAACTTCCAGTTTAAGTTATTTAGCAAATTGTACTATAACATATCTTTTAATCAATTCATCTATATTAAAATTTATAATATGTATATTGTTTATATAACTATATATGAGAATTCACCCTCTTGAAAAACTAAAAAATAAGGTTTTTTTACACTTTTTTCTACGTAGCCCGAGTATATTTTTCACCAGTAGTATATTTAAAAATCGTAACACTATCTAAAATGATTGCATAAAATAATCTGATTCATTATCATTAAACTTTTGGGCAATTAAAAAAAATATATAAAGATTGTGAAAAAAATTAAAAAAGATTTTCTTAATATTATCTTTCTCATTCTAAACTCAAACCTTTCAAATATTTCCTATTTCGTATAAAATATATTTTTATTACACAGTGTAGAAATATTTAAAGATTGTAGAATCTAGAAAACGCTTGGACTTTTATATCTCAGAATTTTTTAAAGGTTTTGTTGGATGTATATATTATAAAAAATAGTTAAGTTATAACTTATCAAATAACAGATCTACTTTAAAACAATCAAACATTATTATATTATTTATTCACATCAAAAATATTATTGATGTAAAACTGCTATAAAAATGTTATTCTGAGCCATATTCATAAAAAAATAGAGAAAATAAATATTTAAAGCTAAGATATATCACGATAATTATTATTGTTATTATTATATTCTTTGTCATTGATATAATCTAACTGAGAAGCATAATAAACTTTTTCTTCCCACATTCAGCTATCCTAAAAGCTAATGCAAAACTTTTGATTGAATCCAGCTCATGTCCCTGTCCACTAATAGCCTCTCTAGCATGATTTTAAAAATATTAACAAGGTGTATTGTATGAAGTCTACTACATTATTAATTTTAAAACCCATCGTCATGACGACGCACATATTGATCGTCTAGTATCTTAATGGTTCATGTCTTCACTTCTTATATGTCATTAGTCAAATCCTAATGATCGATTTTGTATAACTGCACAAAGTTTACGTGTTTCGTAAAAAAATAATATCAAAAACTAACATTTTCGACTGGCGAGATAAATGTCAATGAAAAATATGTATGCGGTTTTTTCCTCAGTCGAAATAATAACACAAAAAAGGGTATTTCCCCCTTTTAAATTTTACGATAATAAAATTTTCTCGGGTGGTTTCTTTTATAAATTTTAAAATACATTTTGATAATATCTCTTGAGTTATGGGCGCCGGCTCTGGGTCTCCGGCCCTGGTGAGGGGTGCATGCCACCCCGACGGTTAATTGACATTTTTTATGACTATCGTTAGTTAGGCACACGGGAGAGGAGATGGCGCTCCTTGTCCCAAGGTATTTTTTTAATTAGATATATTTTATGTTCTTAAATAAAGAAAAAGGGTTGTAGATAGTAAAGTACCCGATATTACCTCCTTGCATGTAATCAAGCCGGCGGTGGGGTGAGCACGCGTCTCGTCAACACCCCGGGACTGATTATCTTAACTTATAATTGATCGTATGACTAATGAAACTATGCAAAAAATATCGTCGATCGAACGGAAGCCGCGATTATTTTAACTGTTTCCGCGAAATTTAATCGCATGGTCACCCCGTCCGAAATAAAATACTGCCGTTATTTTTTCAGCCCGAGTAAAAGGGATGACATTATCCCGATTATCCCCCTTTATCCCCCCACCTACCGCACTTTTTTTTCTCCCAACTCCTTTCTTTATATTCCACTTGGTCCTCTCGTCTTCTTTTGTACTTTTTCTAATCTAATCTATAGTACGCTTCGGTGCTAAATTAGTCCAACAAGGGGTTGTCAACTTTATTTCCAGCAATTGTCTTTTATTGAGAATTGCATAGGTATATAAATTTGGAATTAAAAAAAATAAACTCACTATACACGAATTGCATAAATCAAAATAGATTTTCTAGCAGCGATATATCCTGAAGCTACAAACAGTAGTTACAAGTGGCTCGGGTTTAAATTGCTTTGTGTGATATCGCACATTCAATATATTGCTTTTGAAAGTTTTACTCGTCTTGCACAGCAACGAATCCCATATTAAACTACAGGGTGATCACAATATTCATTTTATTTATTTTAAAATTAATAAATTATATCGAAATCAATACCTATACTAGAAAAGTATAAACAATCAAGAATGATAAAGCAAAATATTTTATTTACTTTAAAATATTAAAAAAAGCTTTTTTAACTGAGCTGTGACTTTGTAGAATGAATGATTCTATACAAATAACAAATGTCGATTTTTACTACATCTAAACTTAACAGAATTAGATAATACAGGTGTTTCACTTCAAATTCACCCTTTTGCATTTGAAATTAACCATTTTGCAAATCAAATTGTCATTTTTTTAAAAAAACGGGATCCATTGTATTTGAAGTGAAAAACCTGCAATCTTATGGCTTGTAGGTAACATGCATATTAATTCGATAATGCAAGTTAACTTCGACTGAGCTAAGTTAGTAGCCGGATAGGTGTTCGACGAAATCTATGAATTCAGATAATTCTTTAAAACACTAGCCTATACTATCGTATATTAGAGGAAAAACCCCATTCCCTCACATGTTTTATAAAAATATTTATGTAGGGAGTTTGATGCTTTAGAATTAATTAATTGAATGCCACCAATACTTCGTAGAATAAATAATAATTAAACAATTAATATAAATTTCAATAAATTAACCAGTGTCGTGCTTTGACACTTGAGGGATTATTAGTGTGAGAGAAGCAACACCCTTGCATCTGTAGTAGTTAAATAAATAAATATATAATAATTATAGAAGCAATAATAAATTATATTATTTATTTTTTTCCTGATTAAAAGCTTTCTTTTTTATATAGTTGCTTCAAAGTCGTTATCATTATCAGTAGAAATATCACAATTATCTACAAACAACAGGATAGATATTATTTTATTTATTTTTTAATAAAAACAAATGCGTGATTAACTTTACAGAATAACCCAGGTCGCCAATCACGCATAAAAACATAATAAAAACGTGAAAAAAATAACATAAAACAATAAAGACAAGAAAGAGTGGTTGAGCAGAGTAATAGCTCTGATTACCGTAGAGTTTCTGAGATATATTATTATATTTTTGATTTGATCATTTTCTTAGAAGTTAATAAATCTGATTAAATTCGTCATGCTTATAATACAGACTTTTCACTTCAAATTAACCCTTTTTCTAATCAAATGTCTACTGAAATGGGGTTAATTTGAAATGTAAATGGTGAATTTTAAGTGAAAAACCTGTATCAAGAATTTCTTCATCTTTTAGTGCAACATTAATAACTCTAATAACTATTTCTGACATCATTTTTACGCGTCTTTTTAAAATCTGTAAATAATTAATTCCTAAATATTGTGATGATATAATAAATGATTTAAAATGTCCAATGGAGCAATTTCTGATCCGATAGTCGTCCATAAAGTATCGGATCGGTATGCGTCACGCTCGTCGAAGTAATGTATGATGTCAGTATCGGATCTGTGCTTATTTTTCGTCCGCCCGGTCACGACTCGTCGCAGGCTCCGATGCCATCTGGTAAACTAGTGAAACATTTCGTAGTGCCGATATATAAATTCGCAATGTGCACCAACGTAGGTATGCATGGCCGGCAAGTGTGTAGGTTCTGGGAAGCTCGAATGCGGATATTCAAGTGGGTAGCGAAATGCACTCGGCAATACAAATACGAATATGTAAACTTCGCATGAACTCATGATGTACTGTTGCGACAGACACAGGACTCGCCCGAGATAATCAATATGGCACGAGCACCGGCTGCATGTTAACATATTGCCATTTATTGGTATGCCATTGTGATAGCCGGCCCGTGAGACTACTGGTTTTTAATTTCAATCCACTTGATAATCGTTCAAAGTAAACATATCTATATGCTAAATAGCAATGAATTTTAAAACCCAATTATTGCATGCAAAAATCCTTTTCCGCTTAATAATCGCTTCGGATGACGAGAGCAATGTCAAAGTTTAAGAACTACCACTTGGATTTAAAACAATCAAAAAGGACTAAAAATGTCACTACATCTCATAAGCTATTTTTTAGAAAATGATCCTTATTTTGACTATTGACACATGATTAATTCAAAATTTAGATATAGTGTTTAATTATTTAAATCAAAATAATAGTAAGCACATCCTTTGCTTGATTTACACTGTTTTTTTTGCGATATTGAAGTAACGTGGTTTTTAAAACACGCACCCTAGTACATCTGGAGGAAAACTCAATATTTCGCGAGTAAAGGATAACTAGAAAGATTAAAAAAAAACATTCTATTCAAAATATCAAAATAAAGTGTGTCTAGATTATATTGCAAAATATGCCCTATTGGAAAAAAGCTGCTAGTAGCTTTAACGTAGCAAAGGATCAGGTGAATATATTATTAAACTTACTCCATCCGGTGACCGAATTATAAAACTTTAGCATTAAAAGGTATACACGTGACTATGGTCCTGTACATTGGAGGACTGACAAGAATGGTTGGATGACGTCAATTTTTTATTTTATATCCAGTGTCATGGCTTGTAGGTAACATACATATTATTACAATAAGTTAACCACGACTGAGCTGAGTTAGTATCAGGATAGTTTCAGAGAATTCCTTATGACACTGAACAGTGGACGTAAGGGAGACCTATTTCCTCCGCATGTTTATAAAAATATTTATTTAGGTAGTTGGCGCCTTGAAATCAATTAATTTAATGCCATCTATCCTTCGTTGGATAAATTATAATAATAAACAAATAATATAAATTTTATTTCAAAATAAATAATATTAAAAATAAACCAGTGTCATGGCTTGTAGGTAACTTATGCCAGATTGATAATGCAAGTTAACCGCGATATTACCCGGATAGATTAGTCCTCCGATGAAAATCTATGAATTCTTTATGACACTGACTCATTCTTCTTGCATCTTTAGAATCTGTATAGAATCGTATAATATAATAATCAAAATAAAATAACAGATATTTTTTTTTTTAAACAAAAATAATACAAACATCTTACATTTAAAGTAATTTACTTTCGAATAAGGTACTTTATCATCTATATGATGTAAAAGATTTCAATGCTAATTTAGTGTTTTTACTATTAAGTACTGTTGAGATAATCCTACCATAAAATCAAGGATCAACCTAATATTTAAAGAATTTTTAAGAGCTTTTTTTGTCGCTTAAAATAAAATCTACAATCCTTTACTAGGAATACATTCCATGATTTTGTTGGAGCTCCACAATTTTTTGCGCCGCGGTTTTCATAAACAACATTTTCATGGAACGTATCTACCGCGTAAATCGAGGGATATGGGTAGTTAAAGTTAATTTTACACGTCTCTTAAAAAAAAAAAATTTTTTTTAACAATTTTTATATATATTTTTAAAAGAATTAATGATATAATCTGATTATCATCTGGTATGCGGTATGTATAGTACTTAAAATATTAACAATAAATGAATAAAATTTGCATAAGTTGTGCTAAATAATAAACCTTTTTTACCTGACTATAAAATATTTATATTTTAATTTAAATATATCACTTTCAGTGCTATAACTATTTTATTTATTAATCACTAATATGTTTACGAATATAATTGCATGTTATAAATGTTGTATATACACTCAATTCTTTTTTTACACGATCTTGAATTAGCACGGTTCAAAAGAAATAATGAATATATATTTTTACACGAATTATTTGTTCTAACACGATTCCTAGAAACATTCACCACGTAATTCAGCGACTATGAATTATGTAGGTTTTTAATAGATGTATTATTTAAAAAAAAATAGATAAATTTTATTTAATTTTACACTGACACCCATAAATAAATATAACTAGCACTAAAAGATAACCCAATGTTTATATATGCATCTAATAACTTACACGTATTGGTTATTTAGATAAAATTATAAAACATCATGTGAAATTTAATAAATAATAAATCAACATAAAATACCATGATAACAAAATGATTATTTTGATGTATTTTATGATTCCTAATCAATAATAAGTCTGAGAATATTATTTTTTTATAATATTTTACTGTTAATAAGCTAGATGTCTCTTCAGATATCGATTTTTTAAAAATTAAATTTTAATTGTTTGCTAAAATTACACAAATAGTTTTATATGTGAATAGATTTTTACAAATGCTGAATTTAATAAAATATTAATATTTCGTGATAACATTAAAACTGGATACCTATTAATATTTTCAATAATTTTCTAGAGTTGATAGCAAAAAATAATAATGCAAAAATATGTGATACGTGATTTAATATTTGATAATTCTGTTTTTCTATTATTATTTTTTTGTAAATTATTTACATTAATAACGTATTGCATGAAAATGAAGCTTGACATGAGATTATTTATAATAGTTTGCATATAGCTGAGCTAAGTAAAATGAAGAATTGTTCATAAAAAAATAATTATTATATAATAAATATTATTATTAGGTAATAATCAATTTTATGTAAACCATATATCGTATACATTTATATACGGTGTTCCTTTTAAAAAAATGTACGTAAACGTGTAACAAAATTACTGAAAATGAGACACAAAGGGAGCTGCCGCACAAAAGACGGGCAATAAGAAAAAATCTGGATAAAGGAAAAATGAAAATTTTTCATAGGAAACACGTATCGTATATTTATGTTTTCCCCATCCACTGTATAAAGAATATCGCATCAAAAAGACGTCAAACGTAATCAATTTTACAAATACCCCCCTTGTAAGCATCGCATTTTAAAGACTTTCGGTTCATAGGAATAAACGCGTAACTCGAAACAAAATAAATTTATTTCAATAAAAAAAAATAGTGATATCTAACGATATTTTTGCACGTAAAAAATCGTTTATTTTAATTATATATTTATTTATGAGTTGTGGTTATTTCCCTGTAAATCGTAAATCTATCCGAGCATTCAAAAAAGATGTTTGTAACCAATCTTTAAAATGTCTGAAGGAACCCGCAGGAAATATTGGCTCAGAACTGCGTCTATCTCAGCCCCCTCGCTTTGGTTGTTACGACGTTCTACCACGTTGTTCCTTTATCAATATCATATCTTATGCATTATCGTTATATCGGAGCATTAAGAAGGAATCGTTCAAGGGAAAAATAGCTTAATAAATGTACATAAGCAGATGTTGAGTGAGGGGAGGATAAAATCAATTTCAGCGGACAATGCGCGACTTTCGACGGATATTTATATATTTTTTTTCGTTATCGGAAATATGTCACGTGACATTTAATTTGCGGTCGGAGCTAATTCGCAAGTCGCAATCGTTCTGCATCATTCTCCGCGACCACCTTTCGTTCAAATGACATTCAAACTCCAAAGGTTTGGTATTTACATCAATGAGGGTGATATATAATTTTTAAAGTCCAATCCATATACATATATAATTTTAAAAACAAGGGGAGAGAAATATCCTGCTCCGAATAAATCGTATTCATTTTAAATGTAAGTTTTCTTATGGTTCAGATTTTTTTTCATTGCCGAGAGTATTTCCTCGTCACATTACTGCCACCTCAGTCGACTCGTTTCTAATGAAAAGAAAATCTAATTAAAAAATACTCTTGGCATATTATAATTTTCTTAACTGCAAATTATATGCATTCAAAAAAATAGTCAAATAATAATACATACAATTTTCTGATTCGACGTAAAATATTTTTATCAAGAATTACTAATATAAAATTTTTAATTTTATTTTTTCGCAAAAAAATGGCGACGAAACAGTCGGCCACCTGTGCACAAACAAACTTAATTTGTCTCGAAGCAATTATTTTCAATTAAAAGAATTTACGAAAAATCTTCATAGCGCCGCGACAGGGATAATCAGAATTTATATTTTTGCTGTGACTTATTAAGCATTTTTGCACTGTCAAGGGTTAACCATAAATTAGTAAAAATAAATTAAGATGAATACATACATATATGTATATATATATATACATATTTCGTATATATCAGAATGTTGGGCATTGGTCGAAAAATATTAAACGGCGATTGGTCGCCAGTGCGCAAACTCGAATCGATGCCCTGTCATTTGACCTACAAATTTGCAGAAAGTTCACGCCTCTCCCGATATTGATTTTATTATTTAAAATAATTTGTAACCAGGAGAAACCATCGTAGCAAATATTTTATTGAGACAAAGGTCATAGATTATTTTCAGTTTCTCGTCCTGATAATTTCTTCACATGGGCCATTTTCTTTATTTTTACATTTACATAGTAATCCAGGATTATTTTGAAATTAAAGCAATAAAGGATTGAATTTATTCTCGTGATAATTCGACTCCTCCTCCGTTTATAGTATGCTAAAGATTATCCAACTGCTCGATAAAACTTCGCCTCTGCTTACAGTACCCTAAAGATTCTCCAATTTCTCAATAAAATTCATTTATTATATATTTACATTGTAATAAATGATCGTTTTGACATTTAAAGTTAGAGAATCTGATTTATAGCAAACATCCGCTAACTTTATCAGAATAATATTAGGGACACATAAACGAAGGATTGTTGTAACAATAACAATAAAGTATTGAATTTATTTTAGATTATTTATTGGCGTAAAAATTTGACAATTTCTAGTGTTAATTCGACTCCGCCTTCGTAAACAATATGTCTAAGATTTCACAGCTGCTCAATAAAACTCCGCCCCCTGTGTACAGTACGCCAAAGATTCCACAACCTGTAACAAAATTGATTTATTTTTATATTCACGTAGTAGTAAATGATCGTTTTGGCATTTAAAGATGGAGAAGCGCTGATTCATAAACAATATCCGCTCAATATATCAGAAGCATTAGCATTAGGAATACATAAATGTTGCAGGAATGTTTTAACAATAACAATTGAATATTGAATTTATATATCTATGACGTAAAAATATGTCAATTTCGATTCTGTCTCCGTAAACAGTTACCCAAGATTTCACTATGGTCTAATAAAACTCCGCCCCCTGTGTACAGTACGGCAAAGATTCCACAACTTTGCAATAAAATTTATTTATTTTTATATTTACGTAGTAGTAAATGATTGTTTTGACATTACAATATAGAGAAGAGCTGATGCAACATCCTCTTAATTTATCAAAATAGCATTAGGAAAAATCAAAAATGGGGCGTCCCAAATCGATCCCATCGGTACGGCTATTGTAATAATATACATCAGGGGCATACGGTGGTGTTGATTTTGGGTGTGCTGAATGTGGAAAATAAAATATAAAAAAATACAGTTTTTTTTAATGAATTTTATTATTATTTATACATTAATTCTATTCTTCGTTTTTGCGACATAAATTTTTTAATGGAACTATCGTAAAGTGTGCCCTTCTGTTTTAGTTTTATGAGTATTTTTTTCTTCATTGATATTATTTGAAAAATTTATGTCGCAAAAACGAAGAATATAATTATTTCAGCACACCCAACATCAAGTTCACCGTACGCCACTGAATATACATGCATATTTCGTTACAAGAATTATTTTACCAATGCCCTCCTAGCCGTGCCGATCTATTGTGGACCCCAAGTTTTTGATTTTTCACGAATAACTCTTTTAATATAAATCCTACATATCATAAACTTTTTTTATTTATCTAAAAAAAGTTTAAAGAATTTTTATTATAATAAATCATTGTCTTTTACCCTCTGCATTTGCGAAAAAAAGTAAAAACGCGCGCGATATTTTTTCTCGCTCGTATCCGGTAAGATGTGCTTAGTGCGAGTGAAAACGTGCAATTGACATGTGCAGCGAGAGCTCAGTCTGCGGCGACACATCCCTGAATGTGTGTGTCATGATTAGTTAACAAATCCTAAAAAACAACTAAATTATGAAGCATTTTTATTCTTAGAATAATCCATTTTAAAAAAGATCGATAGAGAATTCATCAATATGCTTGGGGTATCTGAGAGACCCCCTTCGGATGACGAGGCAGTTTTCCAGCCGACATAATAAATGAGTTAACCATTTATTTGTGTCATGTCTTTTTTCGTTTCAGTGTCAATAATTCATTAACAATTAACGTAATAATAATTTTAAACAACATGTTTGCAAATTAATTACTTAAAAATTGTTCAAAAATGAATTTATTTGGGAACGTATTTTATTGCCTTGGCTATATATCGGCACACTGCATTTAAGAAGTTAAATTCTATTGCACTCTCAAAAATGATGATTGAATTCTGATATTTTTACGAGAATCTGTCATCAGTAAATTATGGTTATATTATGTCTTTTAAGTTGATATAACATGAATAAAATCGCTAGATCTAAAACCTGAAATATGTAAATTTTCCATGTAAACGATAATTTTTTTTAGTTATGACGCTTAAACTTTAATCTAAAAGTTTTTTGCTTAGATATGCTATAGATTATTAAATTAAAAATGTATGTAATATAATTGAAATAATAGCAAATATTAATTGAACTTTTGTTCTAAATTTTATGGCTATTATTTATGTTATATTTATTTACGTCTGAAGTGATATCGATAAGAAATAGTTATAAAAAAATAAAGCCTATTATCTATTGCTTAAAGATTTATCTATAAATTGAGTTCTTAGAGCGAACGGTCAATGGTTCCAGTTTCTGAAATAAGAGCGCCAAGACTGTACCTGAAATCCGATACCTATCAGGCAGTGGCACGTGGATAATTAGATGGCAGACTACGCTAATGGCTGTCCTAACTCTTTGTATAAATATAAATAAATACATAAATATGACGTCATTAGGTATGAAAAACACGGGAGCGGCAGGTAACACGAGTTGGCTCTTTAGTTCGCGTTAATCTTAATGTGCCCGAACTTTACACAAGACGACAAGCTGCAGCCACCAACCCCCGTGTACATGATGGATACATTTTTAAAAGGAGTAATATTTTTTAAACGCAAAAAAAATGATCTGCATTAAATTACGATCGAAATATAAATAGATGCGATCTGTTTTGCAGTTTGCCAAACTTATGTATTGGAATTTTTTTTATTGCTTAAAAAATGTAAACTATTAGTCAGCCAGGTAATCATAAATAAATTGTATAGTCAGGTAGATGAAGGAGATGGGGTGGTCGGGTGCTTCTTCCGAAGCGCAAGTGTGCTTTATTGTCGTTGTTTGGAAACACGGAAGTTGCCTTTAAATCTACACAGATGATAAAACGGAAGAGACGTAACTTATCTCCATAGAAACATTAATCTACATAATACGGAAATACATTTACATATTGAGAGTACCATTAAAAATTGTATCAGCCTCGGCTAGGGGGGATATCTATGATGAGTTTAATATTTTTTTTTTAAATAGTTAAATATTTATACATCTCTAGCTTTTGAGGTGTATACAAATTATTTAGTATCAATATTTTTAAATACACCTAGGCCTCGTATATCACGGTCATATGGTTCCACAAAAACGTCGTGTAATACAGTGCTTCCCAAATTATGGGCCGCGTCCTCTTGGACCCCCTCGCAGGATTCCTCGCGGGGGCCGCGAAAAAAATCAGTACAAAGTACAAATATTCATTTATAAATATTTTTCCACATAGTATATTTAAGGAATTTATATATTTAGGTCTGTTAAATAATAACACATACGAGAACATATTTATATACACAACAACAACAAACAACAACAGAAGGAATAGATTAATCCATTTAGTAGGTGTGCATTCCACTGTAGGTGTGCATTCCACTGTAGGTGTGCATTCTACTGTAGGTGTGCATTCCACTGTAGGTGTGCATTCCACTGTAGGTATGTTTCTTCCCGCCATTCGGCGTTCATCTGACTGTGGAAAATGAGAAAGAGCACAGATGCTGTATTATATAGCATAAATAAAGCTACAATAAGAACCATTAAAAAAAATAAAAACTCAATTAGAAAGAGTGTAGCAGCTAACACTACGAATACGAGCACAACTTCATATATCAGAGATATTGCAATGGAAAACATTACTATTGGAAGATTACCATCCTCTTCTTTATCTGAAAAGAAGCAGGCTTTCACAGCAAGTCATGCTTGGTTCGAAAGATTCAAATCAAGACACTCTCTACATAGGTGAACTGGCATTCAAGGATATAGATGCAGCGCAAGAATATCCAACAAAATTAGCTGAAATTTTTGCCATCAATTCATATACTCCTAATCAGGCTTTCAATGCTGATGAGTAAAGGCTATTTTGGAAAAAAAGGTTTAATTAATAAAAGATAATAATTTTGTTTTAAAGCACACTTTTGTAGTTTGTTACATTTTAAAAAACAATAAAATTATAAGTAGGTACTTTCTGATTTTAGTTAATGGTTTCCTTACATTGAAAATATACAATTTCATTTCATTGTTTCACAGGAACCCATTCACCGTGTAAATCGAGGGGATAGGTGGCTTATAATTTTAATAGACACATTGGCAAAATAATCTTAATAATAAAACTCTAAAATATTTTTTTTGTATGGGGGTGGGAATTAATTTTTTCTAGATTTGTTTTATACGAAAGCACTGTGCTAATTCGGTGTAGCCACATATCCATCTTATACAAGGTTTTTATTTTTTACATAAATAATCGATACAATATACATTTACGTATTTTTTGGAAGAAAAAACATTAATAACATATAATAGATCATTCATACATCATCGGCTATCACTTACAATTCTATATGTTCGACTCTTTTTCGAGATCGGTTGTGAATTTTCATCATCAGAGTACTCTGGATTATTTTTGGAAATAGCCTTTAAAAATTTTGTAATAAGCGATTGTCTGCTTTTAGTGTCTTTACGTATATCGTTATAAGGGGCCAAGAACTGTTGTAATTCATTTTGAATTTCAAACTACTTTTCATTATATGATAATTTTCTATAAAAAAATGTTCTAATTTATCATCCAATCCCAATCCATCATTTATTGTATTTAATGTGAAACGCGTAGCTACTTTGCTTCAACTGCTTTTCGAGTCATTAATTATCGTGGGTTCACTCAACATTTCGACCAATTCTTCTGCAATATTTCTTCTATATCTTGAATATCCATATCACCAAATCCTTCTCCACCAACACCACGACAAATGTTAATTGACTTTTAGTATTTAACTTCTATTGGTGGTACAAAACTTTCTGCAGGGACTACTTCAGGCCACAGCTTTTTCTAGAAAGAATTTAAAGTCAGTAAGTTATGTCTTTAACTGATCCAGAAATAATATCGACACAATTTCGAATAGAAAATTTTTCCATGCTTGTGTGACTGTTAAATTTTCATCTTGGTTGATATCATTTAATATTTTTTCGAATGTTCGATGAATATAATACGCTTTATTATATTAAAAACTAACACAGACGAAAAGGAAAATAGGCAATTGCCTACAAATCTTGCTTTGTAAATAGATAGATAGATAATAAAAACTTTACACTACGCGAATAGATGGCGCTTTATCTATTGCCATGCATACTTTTTTGTTAATATTTCACCAGCTTCACGATAAAAATTTCAACATGACAATTTCTAATATTTGTTATCCTTTTTTGATCATCTAGTTTTTTTTTAAATATTAGAATATTATGTATTTTATTCGCGCCACGTAAAAAAAATAATTATATTATCAAATATTGACAGAAGTCGTTTTATATTCTTTTAAGTATGATCAGGTCCATCAAGTCGGTTTCAAATTCGAATAACACTACTGAGAAGAAGAGTTTTTTCATTACATCTCATTCTGATGAAAGCAAATGTTATAAAAATAATTATAAAAGGGCTCGTTTTTAATTATAATTAGTCATTATATGGTTATTTAAAATCAAATAGCCTCTAATAAATGTCAATAACCAAATACACCTCAAGCATTAATAAATCATATAATGTTAATATAATCACAATTATAGATCTCCTTTAGGTTTATGATTATTGAGTTTCGAATTCATTGTAGAATATATATCATATTCATAAATATATTTTATTGGAATGTTTAACCATGGACCAGACGTATTGGCCCACGGAGTGACTATTATTATTGTAATGCGGATTTCTTTGAAGTAAAACTTAGAAATAAATTAAAAACGTTTTTTTTAATTGATTATATATTTCTTTAAAAAATGGTATACAATTTTTTAATACACAGCAAACATAAATAAAAATATTTATAAGTTTCTAAAAGGTAGCAACTTGTAGTTTTAACATGCATTTGGATAACGTTTTATTTCTTTTCGTTCGAAAAATTATTAATATATAGCCGGCAGCTAAAAATTAATTTAAAATCACATTTCTAAAACTTTAACAATCAGCACTCGAAAAATATAAAATAGACGTTTAATTACTAAAATATATAATCATGTTAAAATGATACATTCACAATAAAGATACTATATATGTATATATATTGTACAACGACGTTTCCTATTTTTTTGGTGGATAATTTGGATTCCGCTGCAATAGAATAAATAATGTTTGGATATATTCACATTTGAAAAATAATTAAAGATAATGAATTTATTATTGCAACTTACCACTGGACCATTTGTGCCATAAACGTATGGAGCAGAAGGGGACTGATATTTTGGTGGTCCTGTTGGTTTTGGCATCGCGTCTACTGTGATTGCCGATGAAGATAACTATTCACTTCACAGAGCAGTGGATTGTAAATTTATTCCAAATATCGATCTTAATATACAATTTTTATGAAAAGAGAGGGGCTTGTCGATAATGGATCAGAAATATGTGCGATAAAAAATATTAACAATAGGCTATAGAATATTTATCAAAACACAATGCCTATTGATTTGCAGTTTTTGTTATAATCTAGAGATATTATATATATTCGCTCTTAATTTATTTTAAGTTTTTTTTTCGTTTTTTAGATGTTAAAAAAATTCAGTTGAAACAATGAGCCATTTTATAAAAAAAATATCAGTTTTAGTTTGTCTTAAATTAATTATGCTCTATTACATATATGTCATAATTGGAAATAATTATTTTTATAAATATTAGTGATAATTTCTCTTCAATTCTTGAAATTGTAAATGGGTTAGTTACAAATTGAAATTTTTGGATATAAAGTATAAACATAGTTTTCATTCAAATGCGTATGTATTTATTAAAAAAAAATATATACAATTTTTAAATACACAACAAACTCAAATAAAAGTTATTTAAGCTACTAAAACGTAGCAAATATGTCATTTTAATCTGCATTCGAATTACATTTAATTTCTTCTCGTTGTAAACGTCTTCGATATATGGTCGGCAGACAAAATAATAATTTTAAATCACGTTTCCAAAATATTCACAATCGGCAGTTGAAAAATCGAGTGTATTATTTACTATTATAATATAAATATTTTTATTAGACATAAACGTCTTGAATTGCAACACTCAAAATAAAGATTCGATACATATTGTACATTGAATTGTTTCAATGTCTTCTCCTATTTTTTTGGTGGATAATTTGGATTTTTCTGCAATAAAATAAATAATATTTGGATACATTCACATATAAATATTAATTTAACTAACTTATTGTATTATTGTAACTTACCACCGGGCCATTTGGGCTATACACGTATGGCGAATTAGGATCTTGATGTTTTGGTGGTCCAGTTGGTCTTGGCATCGCGCTTTTACTATGATTTCCGACGAGTTTAATTATTCACTTCACAGAGCAGTGGATTGTAAATTAATGCTTAAATCCGTCTTATATACCCAATTTTAAGAAATGAAAATGGAGGGAGCTTATCGATAATGAAACAACAATATTTTCGATAACAAATAATTACAATGAGCTATAGAAAACTTATCAACAACATGCGATTATCAACGATTATTCTAAACTTGCAATGAAAATAATTAATGATTATTTTGATATTTAAGTTTTTGATAATATCTTTGCCTGCTATAAAAAGTTGAGAAAAATTACTTAATACCGTTGAAAATAATGTAAAATACTGTAAAATTTTTTGAATATGAGCATCCATGCTACTTTATAATATACAATTATACCGAAGATTGAGCGATTTCTAATTTGAAATTGTCAGATTTAACCGTTTTATCAAATACGTTATTGAGCTTGGAAAATATTTTTTAAAGAAATTTACTAAACTGTAAAACCACTTTTATCTTTCTTATTGTGAGCAAGAAATTTGACGCATATCCATTCGTCACGGCGGTTCGAAAACAATCATGTTGTCCGAAGAGGAGGTCTCTCACGGACCCCAAGCATTTCAACCAAAGATATTTATAAATTCTTCATCAATATCTTAATATTTTTAATAGATTATTTTAAGAATATATTCTTCATAATTTGGTAAATATTCCAGATTTTTAACTAATTAATTTGACGCGTAAATGACAATGCTCTCGGGTGATGTCCCGACGCAGATTGAGCTCTCGCAGCACTAGGCACCACGTACTGGACGCAAGCGAGAAAAAACATCGCGCACATAGTAACAGTAGCGAATATTGTTGTTTTTATTTTTTTCCGCAATTTCACACAATGAAGGAACATTATTAATATAACATTTATTCTTTAGACATTTTTTAGACAAATACAAATAGTTTATATCATGTAGGATTTATATTAAAAGTTATTTTAAAAAAAATAAATGAATAGGGTACGGCTAAGTTAAGTAATTAAAAAAAAATTAAATTAATTGAGTCACCAATGTTATCGAATGTATCGGTGTTATGAATAATCAAGATAAAAATCTTACTACAAGATTTCGCACAGTTTTGTTACATATATATTTTTACTCATACTTTGTGTGTTTTTAAAGCTTTCAGTAAATTTAAAATAACCCATGCATTGTTTTATAATTTACACTATAATTTCAACGTCGTTTTTCGGAACTGATTTTTAACGCAAGCAACATTTCCATAAAAATCTACATTGCTGCAAAATTATAGAATTTTCAATAATTAAGAATTATTTAAATAGCTCATATTGGAATACATATTAAATTTATTTTCTATCATAAATTACACATTTTTTTTTTTGTAATACGCATAAATGTATTGATGCAATAATATTAATAATAATTATAATTAATTAAAATTAATACTAAAAATCAAAGTCAAATGGAGAGTGAGACGGGAGATTGAACCGGTTCAGTTCCGGCACTCGTTACGACAAAAATCACGTTTTTTCCCCGATTTTTGTTTTAATATTTTATT
>JAGXCT010036284.1:0-66627 GCA_022495035.1 Philopotamus ludificatus
TATTTTATCTCGACTGTAAAGACGATCTCTGCTTTGAATTATAATTTACAATCGAACGTGATATCGGATGCAAATATTTTCAGACCTAATTTGCTCGAGTAGGGCGGGCGTTACTCGATTTAACTAATTCTCTCCCAGACTCGGCGGCGCAGTCTTCCCCCGACTTATTAAGGAATCAGGTTTCTATAAATAAATATAGAATAATATACGCCGGTCCCTCAATTAACGCGGTGGATACGCTAAAGAAATGCGCATTAAATAAATACACAATATACACGCGTCATTTGATTCTGCGCCTTTTTGTCATGCTTGTTTTGAAACCGGTATCATTTTTTTTGTAAGCCTAATTAAACGTTGATATACTTTAAATAAAAATCGTTTATAAATGCAATCAGGTTATGTAACGTAATATTTTATATATGCTACCCTTGCAAATCTTTGAAAAAGTAATTTTCAGATATATTCTTTATGTATTTCATTATTCTGATCGAGGATTATGGTGATTAGGATATTTCCAATACAGTCTGTTTTCGACTTCAAGTCGAAAATCATATCTGTACATATAACATTGTTGACCCCTGTGTTTTGTCAGCGATTGCAGGGATGAGCTATGCTTTGTAATAAATATACCCAGTTACCTTGTATAATTTTTAGTTCCTTTTCATTACAAATTTTATATTAACACTTTGCCAACGGGGGACGTGGATTCCACGTCAAAAGCGTATTTATGTATGTCCGGGGCGCGCATAACACACGCTAGCTGACAAAATGTTTAGTGACTCCTGCTTTCAGATTTTTTTACATTAACTATCCAGCAAATTTTGAAGTTCAAGGAATTTAATTTTCGGCTCAATATCTTCATTAATAAAAGAGTTATGATTTTTTTTGTAAAATACGACGTTTCACCAAATTTCGGCGAATGCGCCCCGCCCCAGCGCAAGTTTGACCGCGATTCGCCCCGTAGGCAATGTGTTTACAGACAAGTTCTTGCTGAATAAGAGTGGCATACCTTTATAGCTCTATCAGTGTTTGTAGCAATATTTTCTAGTTCTTGAATTCCAATACTGAGTTGGGCAAAAGCTGCAGCCGTGTTTCATTTACTTACAATTTTCTTTTGTTTCTGAAACTCGTTATTATCTAATCTCAATCAAGTCTTGATTTCCTAGACGTCGTTTTCCAATAGTTGATGACATCTTCATTGTCAATTTCTGTATGATATATTTTATATATTATCAGATGATATGTATTCCCAATTTTCTGATGGATGTAGTATTTTTTCAAATTTCTTTTAATGACAGTCTTTCTTTATTCCTGTAATTACTTGGACGAAAGTGATTCTCAACCCTTTTCATTCTGTCCACTTCTAGTCGAATCTATGAGTTACTCTCATTATATATATTTTTTTACAAATTTATTAAAAAAGATATTCATTAGGAAAATGAATAAGAAACATCTATAGAGTTTGATCTGATATCCGATTCAATAAAATACATTTTTTTTAATTAAATAAAAAACTTAGTTAAAGCTGTTCGTTAAAAAATCCTTTAGGGCAATACGTCAGGCCCGCGGAATGGAAAAGGTTAATTAATGCACTTTAAATTTATCAATACTCCCTTTATCCATCGGTTGTAGAATGGTTAGGGTATCGGGAGGCAATAAACCACTTGTTGTTTTTATTTCATTTTTTTAATAAATAATCGTGATAATAAATTAGGCAATCGACTGCATTAACATTTTTTAAAGGACCCTCAAAAAAAACTATGAATGTGGGAAAAAGGGTAAATTCAAAAAACATATCTAATCTAATGTTCTGGAAGTTTATGCTCCAAAAATTAACATTGGCTTCAATTTTAAATCAGCAGCTAAATTTATTCTTCGTTTTCAGATGCCTTCTCTGTTTTCGGACATCTACGTGTCATTGTTTTAATAATTGTCTGTTTTTGACGATCTAGAACAATTCTGGAGAATGTTTGATTAGACATTTTTTCTAAAATATAATCACATCTCAAATACATTCAATATTTGACTAGGTAAATATTCTACATCTTCAATAATTTTGGACAATGAGGAATTTTTTTGCATCAACTGATCACCTAGTCAGTTTAAAAGTATGTAAAGAATATCGAACCAGCCATTACTTGCTGTTTAATCTAATCTTCAAATCTTCATGCAAACTGAGAGATTGAATAATTGATAAACTCAGAGAAATCTACATTAAATCGTAATGTTTCTTTTTATTATGTAAGAGAATTATTCTATAAGATAAAACATTCTTCGCTGGATCTATTACGTTTCATTTAGTGAACCAGCACTTGTTGATTTTGTATGAATAAATAAAATTTACTTACATTGCATTTGCAAAAGCCTTCATTTTTATTAATGTATCTGCGACTCAGACTCTTTATTATTACCATTTTTTAGCATCACTACGATGTTAAAACTAGAAGTTGTAGAAAAAACGATAAAATATTATATTTTGTGTTTTTCTTTCATATATTCGGAGTAGGAGTCGGAGTCGCATTTTTTAACGAGTCCACAGCCTTGGTCAGACTCGATAATGAGTAGCAAAAAATACTGTTGCATGGTTACGCCCTCGTTGAATTGATCTGGTATTTTTATTATTAATGGCTTGATAATAAAATTGTGCTAAAAATAAACTCAAAATTATTATCGCTTTTCCGACACGATTTTATTTATCCGCGTATTTTATTTATAATATTAAATTGTACTCTATATTTTTATTTCTGTCCTATCTGAGATTTAATATCCCCCGTTTGTTAAAAAAAATAATTTCATTTTATTTTCATCTGATCTAAGAATTATAAATATATTATAAATTGTTTGAGGAACATTATTAATATATTCAACATAATATATTTTTTTATAATAATTGTAATGTTTTTTTTTTAGATCATAGTTCTTTGTCGTTATTGAGATATGGCATATAATAAGCTGCTATAAATAGTGCCATGCTGTAATAGACGAAATATGCGGATTTTTTACACTAGGACCCAGTGCACGTGCACTTGTTTATTCTATTTTTTGGCATATGTACCAAAATTACAATATATTTTCTAATAAAAAACGTCGAAGAAATGTGCTAATTGATGTACTGCGCCAAACCAGAATTTTTCCTTTAGGTTTTTCATCGGTTCTCGGAATGTATGCTTTCGTTTGAACATTGATTAGTACAATTATGAATTCATATCTTAGTCATAAATAGTGATTTTGAAATAAAATGAAACCCCGTGTTTACTTGCCCGGATTTCACGTTTATATTTGCCTTCACGTTTTATTTTTCCGTAATTTACGTTTGAAATATTTATAATAAATAAGCAACGTCTTTTAATTTTAAGAATGAATATTATGAAGCGGAAATTGTTTGTTTCTGTTTATAGACATAATGGTTTTGTCAGCTCACGGTCTAGCAATATGCTAGTCAACAGTCCATTAATTCGAGATAGGGCCCTGCACATTGCATCTCGATTAAATATCGAAGGATTTACTGGATCAAATGGATTGATAGATCGTTCCAAGGAGAGGCTTTGTGTTAGTTTGTAGGAAATCTCGAAGTGTTTTCGATTTGGACATCGCTGAAGATTGGAAGTAGACGGATGTTGCTGCTCTAATTGCAGACTATGCTCCAAGAAATATTTTTAATGCTGACGAAACAGGACTGTTTTCCAATATTTGCCCTTAAGGGTAAAACTTGTCATGGAGGGAAATTAAGTAAAATTAAGTAAATTCTTTCTATTACAAATTCAGATAGCAGTGAGAAGTAATTGGAAAAGCACAAAAACTTCGGCGAGTCAATACCGTCAAAATATACCGTCATGTTGCAAATAGAAAAGTATGGATGACTTTTTTAAACAACTTTTAAGCTTAGATGCTCTGATGGGAGCTAAGAAAATAAATATCTCTTTCATAGATAGATGCCCTGCTTATCCAACACTGAGGAATATAAAATTAGCCCTTATCCTTTCAAACTGTATCATTGAACTGCAGTCGTTAGACTTGGAAATAATCCATATGTTTTTAAACATTACTACCGTAAAAATCTGGTACCAATGTTATTATCAAAATTAGAACAAAAAGAAGATCCCAAAAATGTTAACACGTTATGAGCCGTTCACGCATTTTGGCGTGATTTTGTAGCCAAGCGTTATGAGCCGTCACGCCTTTTGGCGTGAGAGCCATACCCCATAATTTGGCATTTTTTTTTCTGAGAACGATGCACAATGTAATTTTACTATTTTGACCACAGATGGATACACGTGCATGTTAGCTTGGATTATCATTACATGAAAAGCCCCCAGGCTAGGTTTGATGGAAAACCTTGCGGCTCATAAAGTGTTAAGGTACCTATTTTAGATGCAATGTATTACACGGTTAGAGGATGGGGTGAAATTGAATAAATAACGAACAAAAAGCTGGAATCGTTAAGAAACAAGAAGATGAAATATAAGATTCTAGTGAAGAGACTCTGCAGAGCTGTTTCAGAAACACTTACCGAAACATTACAAAATTACATGGATCTAGACATTGACGTGATGACATCTGAAGTTATGTCGATGATACAGAGGACTTATCCGACGAAGAATTATATGATGAAAAAGAGGTAATAATCCATCAAATTCCAACAATGAGGGAATTCAAAGCTATTATACTAGCATTGAAAACAGAATTTCTTACCGATTTAAGGGATCGAAAAAGCTGTAAATTAGCACAAAAATACGTACCAAACGTTTTTCCTCCAATTACGTTTTTTATCGTCTCTTCAAAAACGCAAAAACGGGTTTTCTCTGTATTATAACGATTAAATATGATCGCTCTAGGTGTATGTAGTAATATAACGCGCAAGATTAGATGAAAGTTGTGTGTTTGCTCGCCAATTCCAGTTGTTGTACAAAGGGCTTCATATGCATACAACCTTAGGGTGTGTGTTCATTAGCGACTCTATTTTCCGGTCACGTTTTTCTGGTCCATCCCGTCTCCCCCTAAATTATTAAACTTTCATGTGTTCTTAGTAATTTTCTTCCCGTGCGTTTCGTTCTGCCCAAACATTGTTAGTGGCTCACAAATGCGTCTATTAGGTAATTCTTGGGGGGTTGCTGATAATAATATATTCATGGCACACATTTTTTTTCTCCGCACCCGAAATTTGGCGTAATGTATACATACGTAATGCCCTAGTGGTTTTTAATCATCATGAATTATTTATTTATCGGTGTCTTTGTTGCAAAGTAAAAAGCGCACGATCGATTTTGTCCTATACGTTTTCCGGCCGCGGTCTATTTTCGACTTTATAAATACGTATAACATTGTCGAGCTGAAATCGAATCGTGCTCGTGATAGATGGCCCCCGTACACGATCGACAGATATCGTTTTTCATATCCGTTTCAGGGTCTCTTCTAATGCAAAATCGTTTATTGGACCAGAAATCGAATACGTATGTGTAACGTTGCGTTTCGATTTGTTCAGCAATCTGATCATAAATAATATTATAACGTTTCGTCCGCGATAATGGATGATTAATTGCGGGCTGATACATCAAAGGGAGATCATAGAAAAATTAGACTAATTGGAAACTTTACTAATACATCACTGTCAGCGGATTCATAAGACACTCTCTGTGTATAATTATTTTTATGCCGTATTGATCTATAGCGACATGGAGCGAATTAACTCGACCATTTTCTAATCTCGAAACTAAATTTGTTGAATGCCTGTTGGGCTTATAATATATCCGGCAACAGTTTGCTCCCATGGGCTTACGCATCCCCTTCTTCACCCTTATCAGAATTATAATAATAAACCTATTGTTTACGCATCAAAATTTCACTTCCCGGAAAATTTTATTTAATTATTTATTAGATTCGAATACCATTTCTGAAAATATATCTATTCTCGGAACCACGTTGCATTCTATGTATAAACACTTCTGAGAATGTATTACACATGAATAATATTTTATAATGCGGTTGATTTATTTTAGAATATTCCAGGATTAGAGAGATATAGTTTTCATTCTGGAAAGCACTCAAAGATTCAATTTAACACTGACTCGATAATATATTATTCAGTTTCACTCTAGTTTATAGGTGCTTGTAGAACGTAAAACAAAGACTTTACATTTTAAATGGTCTCTTTGATGCTTGCGATTCTATACTTTGTTTAAAAATATGTTTTATTTATTGTTTTATGATACGATTATTCATATCTATATATTATTTATTAATTATTTAACAGTCAAAGTGGAAACTCTTTATTTCAGAGCTTTTATTACCCTTTTGATCGCTGAGATGTGTCTTTTTATTATC
Organism: Philopotamus ludificatus; assembly: GCA_022495035.1. Lineage (NCBI taxonomy): Eukaryota > Metazoa > Arthropoda > Insecta > Trichoptera > Philopotamidae > Philopotamus > Philopotamus ludificatus. The sequence goes on from JAGXCT010036284.1 coordinate 6,322, forward strand.
ACTATTCAACCGCTGAATGATAAATAGCATTTTAATTGCCCTAGGATCTATTGGGGACCCCAAGTTTTTGATTTTTCTCGAATAACTCTTTTAATATAAATCCTACATGTCACAAGTATAGAATAAATATTATAAATAATCATTATCCTTTATTATTTGCAATTACGAAAAAAATAACAATATTCGCTTATATTGCCACGCACGCGATGTTTTTTCTCGCTCGCATCTGGTACGATGTGCTGAGTGCGAGTGAAACGTGCGATTGACACGTGCGGCGAGAGCTCAGTCTGCGTCGAAACATCGCCGAGAGCCTTGTCATTTACGCGCCTTATTGATTAGTTAAAAAATCCAAAATATCCATCAAATTATGACTCGTAAAATGAATGGTTTTTTTTGTTCTTAGAATATTCCAGTTTTTGGACGACGTGAAGCAATTATATTTCTTTCAGGAATTACTGAAAAAAAAAGGATTTGGTGTATTTTTATATACAATCCCAGGAGAAGTTTTTGGGACTTCGATCATTATGATTTTTTGCATTCACACTCTTCATTTGCATTTTTTTTATGTCAAATATCACTAAGAATATTTTTAGCCTTGACATTTTGCTCTTTGTCTGGAGGAAGGAGAGGTTAATCCTCAACCTCAATGTCGCGCTTCATTTTTTTATCATTAAATTACAAAATTTTCGGGCAAACATCTCTTTCATTAGGCCGAAATTGTCAGCTTTGGTCCATAGATTAAAATTTTCTCGCTGTGTGGATATTTTTTATAGATTAAATTATCATCTTTCGGTCAAACAGTTCATTCAATCATTCTATTAAATTATTACAAGTTTCAAATATTTTTGTATTGATAAAAGATACCGTTTAATTGCGGTTCGTCGTAGTTTTAATTTTTTTCATACGGCCCTTCAGTCCAAAAGTTTGCCCAAACATGATCTACAATTTCTTCGTCACCAACGTAAAAAAGTAATGAAGTATCGTTATGAAAAAAAAAACCGATACCCTCGTTCTTTCAGGCGCGAGTAATGAATTAGTACACATTTTTAAAATATAATTAGTTTAACCCTTTAACCGCTATAAAAAATTTACATAATTATACCCTGTACGTGAATGAATTTGCAAATGCGAAAATGTTGCTTAAAACTCGAATTTACCTACGAAACGTATGGGTTCTAGATTTTTTTGAATTAAATATTTGTTAATCGATACTTCGCTTCAGGCGTATGCGGTTGATAAGCAGCCGTCACGCCGGCGTGACAATATCCGTTAAAGCGTTGAGAATTACTGCCATGTAAAAATATTCTCTCAATGAATCTTAATTATTAATGAGTCATATTTTTATTATTATCCCAAAAAAGTTTCAAAATAAGAATAAATTTAATATAAATACCACATTAGGTCTCAAAATCCGTGACAGTGTCTGTGTTTATATATTTTTATCACACTTTAAATACTAATTTGCTGTAAAGTTTCATAAACTTTTGTAATTGGCAAATAATCTGTGAAACCCTTCCGAACAGAACACTATGCGAAATATTATGTTTCGCAAAATTATAATCAAATTACCGTCGAGCGTAAAATAATTGATGGGTATTCGTTGTTTGATGTGGTTTTGCACAAAATCAGCCACTGTTACTATCATTTTTTTTCCATAAAATCTGAAGATGGACAGCGTGGATCTCGTTAATTAATTCGGTGCGAATTATATTTGATGAAACGTAATCGCCATCGAACAAAGCGGCGTCGAATGATAAACGAGCCCTGGGTACACAACGTAGCCTAGTCACGTGACTTCCGGAATTAATATTCGCGCAATTTATTTTGCATTATTCAAAAGAATAATTGTTATTAATTAGTGGAGAGCCGCGCCGATAAGACGGAAACATCTATTAATCACAAGATTTCCTTAATTGGGCATAAAAGATGAACGTAACATCCTAAAAGTCGCCTTCATCCTGATTAATTTCGGAGCATACCAGCACATCAAGCGACCGACACTGAGCTCCGGCAATAAATTCGAGATTAAAACACCTGGACTTAATGGGATCTTTGGGGATGACTCCATTTATCATCGGTGACAAATCCCACCAGATGATGCCCCTCGCACCGCGCACGCAGCTCGCGATTGCGAAACTAAAAACATAAAATCCGTTTATTAGTTTCCGTATTTCGTCCGTAATTTACGAGGCCGGCAAGGCAGAGCCTTCTGGCATTCTGCGGTGACGCGAGAATTGAATGAGCTATCGCTTCTACCCCGTTGTAAATCATACGGGATATGGGAAGACACCGGGCAATATATCGGGCTAGTGCAGATGTGGGATATATCTCATTATGTTGCGCCGCGCCACAACTTTATGGTGGATTCGCCTGAGCCGGGCTGTAAATACAATTTTTGAAGATAATCCAGTCGCGTCTGTTACGCTTCCTTAGCTGTCTGTTAAATTGTGAGTCTCTTTCTCGGATTTTATTGGATTATTACAATATCTACTCCGCCATTCGCTGAATTCCGAACCGAAGGGTAGATTGATGCATATTACGATGTATCGATACTTATGTGAGTATTAGATTTAATAACAACTGGATGTGATACGTGTTTGCGTTGTAATTTATTTATTTTTCATAAAAATACAATGCGTGATTGAGGTTACAGATTAACCCTGGTCGCCAATCACGCATAAAAAACATAACGAAAAAATAATGGAGAGCATCGAGAAATGAATAGTTAAAATAACGTCAGTAATTAATTAATTAATTACAAAATCTCATATAAAAGTTCAACGTAATGGCGATATTTGAAATCGAATATATCTACAGAGTCGGCCAAGAGGTTGAGAAAAGTATGAGCTCTGGTTTCCCGGAGAGTTTCTGAGAGCACCTGTCCTCACATTTGGCGGAATAGGCCCTTAACACTATAATGGCCGCTAGTAATCGCTGTAAACTTGCGCTATTGGCCTGCGGTTTTCACTTAGAAAAACACACATGCTGTGTGCCCCGCCACTAACGTAAGGACAAACAAAAACACACATGTTGTGTGTGCGGCCATTATAGTATTAAGGGCAACTCGCACAATACAAGTGGGTTATGTACTGCGTCAACTAACAGCTTGAAGAAGTGCTTTACCAAGTAGATCAACCTTCTTTTCTCGAAGGTTACATACCCCCATACCCCTGTACCCATACGCTGGGGTATAAACTGGCTTAGAATCCAAATTCGCTCATGTAGAGATATCTTATAAATTTATTCTGTATTTTCTCTCAATTCAGGGAATTAGAGGCGCCATAAGGCGGTATATAATGATAGAAAATTATAGGTGACAGAAGTTAAAAGAACCTTAAATTCAGTTTGGATTTTCATGGAATTTCGATTCATCGTTCTTAATGCATTATTTTAACCTAGCCGTGCCGATGGGGCATATTTGGGACTCTTATAATATAAATCATGCATGTCACGAATGTTTGTTCTTGTCTAATAAAGTCTGAAGAATAAATATTATAAATAATCATTGACAGTTATTGTCCGCAATTGCGAAAACAATAAATAAACCAACAATATTTGCTTTTGTTACGACAGGCACGATTTTTTTTCTCGCTTGCATCCGGTACGATGTGTCAAATGCAAGTGAAACGTACTAGTGAGAACTTAGCGATCGGTAATTGGCGGCGTGTCCTCAGTCTTCTTAATTAGTAGGTAAATTATGAAGCATATCACGAATACCTATTTGTTTTCTTTGAATAGTGAATGCATTTTAAAATAAAAAGATATTGATGTAGAATTAATTGATATGCTTGGTGTAGATTTTCCATTATAAAAAGACCCTCTTCAAACGACGCGGTCGTTTTTGAGCCGCCGTGACAGATCGGTTAAAAAAGTACGAATGCTGGAAATTGTATTTACAGTAAGCTCCATATTATCCGAGCTAATGGTGTTGGCAGTTCCGTGTTGTGACTAAATACGATTGATAATATCTTCTTCACTTGCATCCCTATGCGGATTGAAATTGCAAATAATATCCGCATCACTTACACCTTGAATATCCGGATTATATGTATTCCAACCACCCTTGTAAATTTGCTATTAGCTCACAATTTTTCAGACATTTCAGACTCGTTTGAATAAACAAATCAGGTAAAATTTTCCTCCACGGTCAAATACGAATTTTACTGACTTTATTTTGTAGCAAGATTGAATTAATCCGTGTATTGCATCCAGTCCCGTATTATTTTTCTAGAATTTGTTCAAGTCGTAATCTTCGTAACAAAGGATGTTTTGTTTCATTAATGAAATAACCCATTGGTCTATGAGTTAAAATATTTACTGTGTTTTTATTTACATAATTAAGTAATTGATAAGTAGTTGACCGGTAACACCAGTCATATTTATAGATATTTACGGGTAAAATCTGACACGAAACCAAAATTTAAGGGTGTTAATTCCGGGATTAAAAAAAAAAACAATGAATATAATAATAGAACATGGTTACATTGTTTTCATATATTTTCAGCGCCTTTAATATTAAACACGCGGTTTAGTTATTATATGCTTCTAATAATTAATTATTATAATTATCTGTAGCTGGAATGAAGTTGGAAGTAAATACATTTAAAGTTTTACTAGTTAACACCGCATAATCTTGCGATCTGTGTACTTACTCCTCGGCTTTACATTCCAGGAGAGAATTTAGCCTCCTCCACAAGCAGATTGTCGCCAGTTTCTGCCTCTAGTCTTGAACGAATAAGTGTATATATAACATAATCCCTACCTCCTTATTAATTAGGTTTTTAATTCCAGTTTTTATTTCGAAAATTGCAGAAAACTTTTCTCTCAGTGAAGACATGTAAAACCCCCATTTTTAGCATTACGGTCCGTAAATGTATGTATCTGTTCGTAAATATTATCTCCCTAATCTGATTATTAGGCCTATTACCCTAATGTATGTTTTTTTATTATGCCAAAAATTCTAAAAAAAGTATAAGTTAAATACAGTCAATACTCTTATAGCGTAGAAATAGGGACTATAATATTGAAACCGGCTTTATAGAAGGCCGGTATACCGGTATTTTCAAATCACATATTCTAAATAATTATTTAAGTTTTAAAATTTATCGTTTTGAAGTAAACGGTGATCTAGAAGGAAGCACTGTAGGAGGGACTACTGCATACGCCGCTCTATAGCTAAGAGTGCTATAGGAGAGACGATTATATTTTTTTTATTAAATCGTAGTCATGTTTTTTTAACGTCTCTATAACCCTAATATTATTGTTTAACTAGGTTCTTATCTTCAACCCTTTCCACTCTGTCTACTTTTAGTCGAATCGATAAGTTACTTTCATTATATTTGTCTTACAAATTTATTAAAAGAGATATCCATTGGGAAAAACAATAAGAAGCATCTACAGTGGACCCCCCAATTACACTATCCCGAATTACACGCTGACTTTAAATATTCGCCGCCAACCCCCCACTTGTTCACGCGGTCTTATTCACGCCGTTGCATCGCGACGAATACATACATGGCCGACTATTCATTTGACACGGGTTCGGCTGCTTACAGGGGTTACACACAGGTGTTTACGAACATGTGCATACAGTCAAACGTTGGCTAGCGTCTGTGTATTCGACACGTGCCAGGCTTTACCCCCAATAACACTATCCCAACTTATACGGTCCTGGTATTTTAGTGTTAGTGGGGGGGTAACTGTATAGGGTTAAAATAGACATTATTTTTTTGAAATCAAATGGAAAAGGTTAAACTTTATGCAATTGGACTTTTTATTAAATATATTTTTAGAAAAAAATGTTAATTAGCTTAATTAGAATAAGACCAAGTCTATATATATTTTAGTATCCCTTTTCTTTCTGGTTACGCTAACAAATGGGACGATGCTCACAATTCCCATGTGGAGACTCCCATGGGCCGAATTAACGGCCCGGTGCCTCTTAACAAGAATGTTGAATATGTATACATTTTATTTGGAACGCAGGGTTAGCTGATATTTCGCGCCCTCGGAGTGAAATAAGTTAAATTAAATACATACTGTTAGGAGAAACTCGATACTGTAAATTTTGATTAATTAATTTTATTTTACGAATATATAAAAAATGATTTTCATTGGTAGAATGAATAAGAAACATCTAAAGGGTTTGTGATCTAATATCCTATTCAATAAAATACTTTTTTTGTAAATAAATAGAAAAAAAAGTGGTTAATTTGTTTTGCTAAAAAATCTTTTAAACCAATACTTCTGGACACAGAGTAGGGAAGGTTAAGCGGATGTGTTTTGATTTTAATTTGTTATCTTTAATCGTGATTTAGTATATTATTTTAACATGTATTAATATAAAAATATTAATAATTTATTTTTGTTTTGTTGCAGGTATGTACCGTGAATCATTTTGTCAGTAAGTCTGAAGATTAATTTCTTATATATAGCTTTTCTAAAGATCAACGTATACTATTCGTGTTCGGAATCCTGAATCGTTCGGTCGTTCTCCGGCGAGCATTCATCGCTCTCAGTTGAATTACGATATGTTTCCTGGATTACGTTTGTGCACAGAATGCGCGATAATTAATTCATCAATGGCATTGTGTGCATATCGCTCTGTTTCCTTTCAGGCGACAATGGGATACGGCGATGATTAATATATCGTTAATTTGGCGACAGAAACGAAACTGCGAAACGTATCAACATTTAAAGGCCTCGGTGATGGATCATCATCATCAGAGACAATGCGCATTCGGGACAGTCCCTCGGCCCGTCATTCAATTAGGACAATGCGATAACGATGTATGCCCGATAATCGAATGTGACATCGTGCAAATCCATTAACGTACGTGAAATATTCAGCACATGTATGGATTTCCCACATTCATGTACTACAGTGGTACCTCGATCCATCGGTTTTCGTCCCTCTGAAATAAACGAAAAATGTAGGATTATTTATCATTGTTTTTATGGGGACCAAAAAGTAATCAACATTTTATTGCTTTTTGCCAGAGTAAAGGCAGTTGTTCGATTCCCTTCTCCAAAAAGTCCTTCGATTTTTCTTTGAAAAACTTTTCTAAGAGCTTTTTCACTTCGCTAACATTTTTTTTACCTCTTAATGTATGCTCGTATGTTCGAGATCCTTTCGTTATCGTGTTGAAGGATCCTTTTTTTGTAATTGACCAAAACATATCGTTTTTAATGAGCTCTTGTTTCATTCACTCCAGTTGTTCACAATACACTGTCGCTGTAACTGTCTGACCAGGTTCAAGCAATTTATTGTGTACAATTCCACAAAAATCCCACCACACATAAATAAGGAACTTCTTTATTGTTAGTGATGGTCGAGGGGTCGGAACAGGTACTTCTCCGGAAGAAAGCCATTGTTTTTTCGTACAGGATTCGCCCTAAAAATGCATCGGCCTTATACCGAGACAAAAGAGGCGCGCAGATGGTACGCCGTTGATGGAGCGCCGTATTTGTCAATTCATAAGGAATCCAAATTCCTTGCCTGTACAATTGTTCTATGCGACGAAAATGATCCTGAGCTGTAGACCATGGACAGCTAATCTTCAATGATAATTCCTCAATTGTTTGACGAGGATCTGAATCCACCATCGCCTTCAGTATATAATCATCTAATATTTAGGGTCGTCCTTTTTCTGTGACGTCTTTAAAATTCCTATTTCTATTTATAAACTTTTTGAACCACGAATGACACTTGTTTAGTTTCAGAATATCCCCGTAAGTATCGGTTTTTTTTTCACTGCTTCGATTGTCTTCATTCCTTGATCTAACAAAAATAGCATATAATGACGTACGTATGCTTCTTTTATTGTTGGCCTTGACATCTATCTCCCAAATAAATTTAACCGAAGAATAAATTTTACAACCATAGCTTTAACGTAAAATAAAACTTGGGAGCCAATCGAATAAATTTTGATTACTATTCGGTCCCCTTAATATATGAATTACGTTAACCTATTTATTATTAATTATTATTATTTATTAATAATTATTATTTATTCCATATTTAGATACATAAATAAATACAATGAAATTCCGTTTTTACGTTTTAAATTATATTTTATAAAAACTGATTCGTAGATAATGTAGTTTTTACAATTCGTAGAACGGGATTGTAAAAATTGAACGCAAATAGCGGGAAAAATGGGCACGTAAAAATGGGGCTTCACTGTATTTTTCTATATCACTCCGCATATATAAACTTGAGAAAATATTTATGAGTGCTTTCTCAGAATGAATGTCTCAGATGTATAAATTGCTTTTAATGTTTGCAAATTTTCCCGCGCGAAAAATCTAATCTACAACAATCCCTCGATTTATTACGTTTTTATTTCAAAAAATTTAATTCCCCCCGTATAAATTACGTTTCGCGTTTTCATCACAATATTTTCATTCAATCAGTAGTTTTCAAACTTTTAATTCAATTAGGCGCACGCACTATACAAGTCTTCGACGCCGAGCGCGAGAACAACTCGCTAATTTTGTAGCGTAATCAAATAAACTGTAATTTCTGACAAACATAGAAATGTAATCTGAATAATTGTATCGTGTTATGCGGCTTTTAGTATATGCGTATATATATATACATCCGTATGAGAAATATGACAGGTGAGATTTCCAGTTGCCGAATCTGGGGAATCGCATGATGCCAAATTAAATCTGGGGGTTTAGCAAAATTAATTTAGTCAACTACTCTCTCTCTCGCAGAAAGGCGTACTGTGTAATTGTCGCATTTCTCACGGTTGATTAAATTAATGAAAAAAACAGAAAAAAACGTAACACGTTAGAGACCGGGGTGGACGGGCGTAGTAAAGTACACCCAGACGCATTACGTCCAGAGATTAAGTATTTTAAAAGGAAAATCCACTCGAATGGCTTTTTTTGAATCGAATTGTCCCAGTTTGGTGTACACTTAAAAAAGCCCTTGATTGCCTTGAAATTAGACCCGAGACTTATTTGAATTTATTACGCAGTTGTTGGATTTGTCTCTACATATTTTTTAAAAACATTGTTCTTGAAATAACATATTAAATATAATTAATTCAGAACAAGTTAGTTCTCGACTTACACTTACGACATAAAAATCTGACATTTTTTTACAGTTTTTGTCTACCTGTTTTAAAATGTCAATGTATTTTAATCACTTTGGCTTAAGCAATCGAAGGAACAGAAAAATTCTAAACATTAAAATTGACAATAACTTTAAAATTCTTATATTAACCAAATAAATTTGAATGAGATGAGGAGGTAAAAGAGATATCCTATATTGCTGTACAATTTTCTAAAGAACTTAATCTTAAAGCTGAGTAATGCAACTTTTGGAAAATGGAAAACTCACAAACCAACAATTTATTGAGGTTTGGAAATAAGGAATTACAGTAAAAAATAAACGAACTGGATAAAATGGAAGAACTGCCATAAAATTGTGCTAAAGATGGCTGTAGCTTTTGTCCAGATCAGAGATAGATTTAAAAAAATTAAATATTGATTCGGATTCCGATAGATTACTAGCACTTGACTTTGTAATACAATTTATAAAGAAACTACAAAAATACTATACAAATTAACCTGGACATGTTACGTATTATTATAAAAAAAAATCCATTAGTACCATTACTGAAAAATCGAAAAACCAATAGATATAAGTAGTACAGGTAATAAAAATACTGTATATTATATAAAGGTCATTCATATAAATTAGTATTTATTTAAATAAAATTAATATTAGCTACCAAAAATAAAATAAAACTTACTACATACATTTTGTTGTATGAAATTTAACGTCCGTTTCGACTTTCGTTCAAAGTGGTGAAACGGACCCCCGTCGTAAGTCAAGAACTGACTGTACGAGATTCTTTTTTGACTACCGTTCCAAGAACCGAACACCGTGCAAAATGGGGTTCTACTATAAATAATGCTAAATAGCTTTAAAATCGACTCAAAATATGTAATTCTCAAATCTCAAAATGAATCATTTTTTTATAAAATATAAAATATTTGTATCTCTTTATATTTCTGAAGATACAAATATATATATATTTCAAGTATTATAAAAAAAATAGTTGTTAACTAAAAATATTTTGGGGCAATACGTCTAGTCCCCGGAGTGGAAAAGCTTAAAAGGCTACGTTTTTCCAACATTGAGAATGTAAAGTATTTGTTTCTTATCAAAGCTCATCGTCTAAGTCGTGAAGCGATTAAATATCATTATTTTTTTATATAAATTTTTAATCCACTTTTCCTAATTTCTGAGGAACGTGGACCATGGTTTTTATGGGAATATATAGTGCATTGCCTTCTGCATCGGAGTATTTTATATTTTTGACAATTATTTTTTTGTGAAGCCTCCACCCCATCCTAGAATTCTTCGGAATGGTCACCTATCCACATACTATTTGCGCTAAGTAGCGGTTAACTTGACAATAAAACATCGATTGTAATTACCGCCAAGCTATAACGGATATTAAAGTTCGTATATATTTTAATTTTTAATGCAAAACATATTTTGCAAATCGTATGATGTGATCTGGTCGTATTTATGGATACAATATTTTTAAGTTTCACAAATTATGACAAGTGATTGATCTTTACCATGCATTTAAAATAGATTGTTTTGTAAAAACTATTTTTTTCTTTTTTTTACCGTGTTAAAGCAAAACAAATGAAATGATTTTTTTTATAAAATCGTGTTATTTCGAATCAATGCAAAAAGAGAAAATCGACTGTATCTTTTTGTATATTTTGAGTATTTTATAATTTTTATATTATGCGTTATGTACTCTATTAGATTGCTTCGTATTTTCTATGTAAATGCATGAATTATTATTATATTTGATATATTTCTTCCTGACAAATACGTAAATAGAGATTGGGTTCTGCAATCAAATCATTTCCAGTATCAATAGAGCCCCGGGATACTCGCGATATTATTGTGGAACAAGTCCTGGAAGGGGGATATGTAAAAATATTATGATCTCTCGACGTCATAAAATGGAGCAAGTTGAAGAAAGCAGGCGCACGAGATAAAGACCAGATCCCAATGCATGGAAATATGGAAAAGACGTAATACGTGCGCTATTTCTCCTCCATCCGTGCACAAAAAAAATGATAAAATATATGCGAACATGTTTGACAAACGTATCCGGTCCCTATATATAAAGGGCGGATAGGAATTGCGGACATGTATGTAAGACAGAATAATTTCGTTCAATAAATAAGGGCGAGGTTACGTATTACGACGACGTAAGCGGGTCATTCTGCATATATGCTTGCGCGAATACGCCGTGGAATTGTTCCAAAAAGGATATATCATTTGCAGCCGGAAATGTACAAATGTTAAGTCAAGCAGGTTATGCATCCTAGCCGAGAGACTATCCGACTGAAAAATCGCATCCTCACACAGAGAACAATGTGCAAATCAATCGCTGAATAAAATGAAAATTTATGAAAACATGTCGCCTCATTATAAAGGGATAATAACAGTCCTGCGAGACCTGAAGAAAACTGAAATCCCCTCGCATATAATAATTTCGATGTTTATTTGATTTGATGCCGTACATGTTCGAAGGGGAAACAAAAAAAATAGCAATTTCATTTTGTATATTTTTTATCCGTTATCCTTTCTCGCAAAAAGAAAATTTGATCCCGGGACAGATTCTGTTATGATCAAAATCGAGCCTTCATTTCAAGCGCTGGTCCATAAACTCGAAAGAATTTCAAAGGTCGCCGAGGGTGTTGTGGATGAACCTCTCCCGCAGGATTATGGCTAAACCGATTTGAGATAAGCGTCCCGTGGAGATCCAGAGCTACAGCGGAGTCTTTAGCCATTTAGCTACGCGATCGTTCAACTATCAACATACATAAAAATATATATAAAAAAAATTGATACATAAATAATGCCATATTTCTAAGAACCTACTACATAATTAACATAAGTGTTAATAATAATTCCCTAAACATTATAAAAAGAAAGCTTTCATTTCATAAGTCCAGACCCAGATATGTCGAGCCTTACTCGCCATTTTTATTATCAACAAACACATAATAAAAATGACCGACAAAGGGTTGGAGTTACTGAAACTATTAGTCGAAACAAAAATGAAGGACAAAACTAGAAAGACCCAGTATCACTAAAAATGTATTTAACCGCTGAATGAAGGGTACTGCGTAATAAGTTGTTTTTTAAATCCAGCTTTTTTGTGGATAAAATTAATTGTAACATATTGTTTGTTTTATATAAGAGTTGTGGAATAACGTTGTAACTGCATTCGTTGTAGAGTTTTTCATATTTTTTTTGGAAAAAAATAATTTTTGATCGTTATAAGTGTAGATATGAAAATAAAATAGAGAAAATAAAGTCAACAAATACATTTTTTGTAAGTTACTACCTTATTCGTATTCAAATACTGAGCAATATTAAAAACTGTTGTATGAATTAAACAAAAACGACTGAAAATTATGAATAAAAAATACTTGAAACCTTATTTACAGTACAGTTAAACCCCCACTAACACTAAAATCGGGACCGTGTAATTTGGAGTCGTGTAATTATGGGAATGAAGCCGTCCGGCTGTGTGCGTATAGCCTGGCACGTGTTGAATACACAGACTCTAGCCAACGTTTGACTGTATGTGAATGCGACCGCGCAATTGGGGGATTTGCAGCGAATATTTCAACTCAGCGCGTAATTCGGGGTAGTGTAATCGGGGGTTCCACTGTAGTTAAACCCACCTTTTTTATTCCACTGTCCTTCTCTTATTTAAATCTTTCATTGCTGAACAATGAACATTGCGGAAAATTTATAATTTAACTAAGGTATCGCATCACATAGAAATATAGTCGAGTCCGCGCAATTTGGAAACCGCATTATTGGGACATCTAGGTCGAATCCCAAGAATCAGAACCAATAGTAATTTACTTAAAGTAGTTTAGTTATCTGGGACACAATTTCTTTTAACTCATACGAAAGCAATCGAATCGTCAAAAATAGTTATTCATGATATGCTTCATATTTTGGATTTTTTAACCAATCAATATGACGCGTTAATGGCGGCGTTCTCTACGACGTTTGGACGCAGACTGAGCTCTCGCAGCACGTGACACTCGCACCGCGAGACATTGTACCGGACGCGAGCGAGAAAAAACATCGCGCCCGTGGCAACATAAGCGAATATTATATTTTTTTCGCAATTGCAGGCAATAAATGATAGTGGTTGTTAATAATATTTATCCTTTAGACTTTTTTAGACAAAAATGTTGTCGGCACGGCTAGGTTAAGAAAAGTTATTAAATAGCTTTTAAATTGACTAGTTTTGTTACAGTTGTTGATATTGGATTATTTAATTCTGTTAATTTTTTTTTATTGATAAATGTAAGACAGTCATTAAGTAGTAGTGTGAATCGTGCGATAGAATTAACTTTTGTTTTCTTAAAGATCTATCTTTACTCCAGTCTTACAATTACATGCGGAACATCTGTTCAATTTATGCAAGAGTGTAGTATTTCAAAGCATTTGTGATATGCGATATTGCATTTGAAGAAGTTCCAACACAATTAACGAGGAATTGGCAAATGCGCTCAGCTGCACATGAATTGCAACGGACGTTACATGAACGACAATAGCCACCGGTGTGCATATCACATATAAATATATGCGTCAATTAATCGCGAATCGCTAATTGCAGAAATATGCTAAACATCGAGCGTTGTTATTCGCGAGATATATTTATATACGTGCCAAGCAAGCACACTTTATTACAAAACGTGCTCTTCATTAAACGACCGTCTTGAAGCGCGAACTTCAGCCAGATTCAGTTTTGTATGGATCTTAATTAGCAAAGTCGGTTCTACTTGCGATTTCCGACAGATACTGATTACGACAGTTGATTATACGGCGACACGTGTGCCATGACGGTGTTATCAATCTCAGTACTACCGATGAAATATTCCATAAATATTTTTATGGATCGCATGAAAATCTCGTATCGCAATTGTGAAATTCCATGCATAGGAAATTTTAATATTAGATATGAAACCGTGTTTGTGTTGATCTAAATCTGGCGTGCACCATATTTAATGCATCTGGCTAGGAAAAAATAATCAATTCTATAGTAAGACTAAACAAATAATTTTAGTTGCACGAATAGATCAATATTTAACGATTGCAAATACTCTTTTTTATTGCGTTCTTAAAATTTCCATCGTGCATTTTACACCAATATACCCTTTAATCCTTTCCACTCTGTTCACATTTAGTCGAATCTATGAGTTACTCTCATTATATTTTTTTTACAAATTTATTAAAAGAGATATTCATTGTGAAAATAAATAACAGGCATCTATAGGATTTGATCTGATATCCGATTGCAAATAGACATTATTTTTTTAAATAAATAATAAAGGTGTTTGCTAAAAAATCTTTTAGTCCAATATGTTTGGCCCACGTAGTGGAAAATGTTAAATTGTGAGGTTCTACTGTATTCTGCATGCATCCAGATTTCGCTCCTTTTGAATATTATAAATTCAGTTCCATAAAGCACATCTTAACCCTTTGGATTAAGAGTTCTCAGCCTATATTCTACGTTGACCCCCTTTAACTAAATTATCAGTTTCATAGACCTTCTTAAAAAAAATTTTCAGCATTGATGCACATACCGTGGAGGTCCTTGCACGGATGCGCTATATAATATTAAATCACGAAAAAAATACTGGAAATTGCACTAAAGTTTGATCAAATCTGAACTCAATTACGTTGCAAACAATTGCTTTTTGACGACCAACGGATCAAAAGGTTCCAATTTGTTTTCACTGCCTTTATTTTTATCTAAAGTCCCTTCATATTCTGCAAAATTATCTCAGACTTCCGTGGAACCCTGTTTTCACGTGGCCGGAATTCACGTTTCCCGCTATTTGCGTACACTTTATTAGTTTCATTTAATTTTGCATGCAATAAACCAATTGATTGCATGATTTTTTGATTGTTTAGAACCCCATCTACGTTTTCCCTCTAATTACGTTTTTTTGTCAGTACCGTCAAATGCGTGACCCCCGTTTTTACGCACTGTATATTCCGGATTATTGTGACATTTTTTATATCATTAATTGAGATTATTACATTTTAGAAAAAAATAACAAATAGTCCCTCTTTATTTAAATGTGGGTCCGTCTCATTCACATTTTTTTTAGAAATCTCATCTCACCCTTATTAACGGCAAAAGAAATGTTGACCTTTTCAAAAATGTTAATCATTAAATTGGGCTAAATAGGTATATTAACAAATATATTTAACATTTCGTTTTTATCTCAAAATTAAATTTATGATTCAGATATATTTTTTTCAGGACATTTCAAATTATTTTACCGTTTTGTGTTACTTAGTATTATTAATAAAAAATTAATGCATAAAGAGCGTAAAATATCTGTAATTTTAAATTAACCTTTAGGTTTTGGCGTTATGAAATAAATGGCAGCTCCCGACGGGAGGACCCGAAGTCCCCCAATTTACTTGAAGCATGCATCGAGCTACCGATGTAGTGGCCTCGGACTTCCGTTAGTATACGAGAAATAATTTCTTAACCTGGCCGAGTCGATAGGGTTATTTGGAACCCCAAGTTTTTGATTTTCTCCAATAATTCTTTTGATATAAATTATACATGTCCTAAAAGTCTAAAGAATAAATATTATAAATAATCAATTGACCTTTATTGTCCGCAATTGCGAAAAAAAATAAAAACAATAATATTGGCTTCTGTTACGGGCGCCATGTTTTTTCTCGTTCGCATCCGGTACGATGTGCCAAGTGCGAGTGAAACGTACTAGTTGACACCTGCCGCGGTATTGATATTGATGAGCCGCATACTCGACACCATCTGCGTTACATTTATTTACTATTGTCTATACATACTATTTTGCTGTATTCCTTAAGATCCTCTTACGGCACGCCGGTGTGCTACAGCACGTCGGTTGAAAACCACTGCATCAGTCGATTAATGCATGTTGCATCTCAAATGCACCGCCGGGAACACATTTTCTATTATCCTCCAAAGTTTGTTATTTGGAATTACCATGTATAAAATAATTACATGCTCTGTTTGTTCACACGGTTAAGCTGCAACGCGCAACAACCGTGGACCATAAATCATCGGCGACCCAAATTCGATGCATTGTCAATGCATCGCCGTATCCCATTTTTTTTATTCCGGAATCCAATTTGTAGATACATAAATCGAAAATGCGTATAATGTCTAAAACAATAAAAACGTGGCTTTTGCCCGTACATATATTTTTATTATTGTAATTTATTATGGACGTTCGGGAGGAGCGTTATTTTACGTTCGGGGTTAAAATAAATATGTTTAGGGTGACTTTATTTACGGAGCGGTCAGTTAGGTTATGGGGGGCGGAGTCTCGGGCGTCAGGGGTAACCCCCGACCACCCCGTCGACCCCGTGAGCCCCATTATCATTTTAGATCTCGGTCCCAATACGGACACGGGATTTATTTTTGCGACACAATCCGAGACGAATTCCGATCTTGTCCACTTGCAAGCACTCGGTCGAGATACGGCATGACGTATCGCCAATTTGCGTTTCCATATTGGGTCGTTTGCTAAAATTTATTCGCTCTTTTATTGTGTTTATTTGAAAATTGTGGGAATTCACCCCGTATATTGACAATTAATCGTTCTTTTATGGCTTAATTTTGTTATGCCGTCGGTATTGTATAAATCAAAGAACTTTGTGATATAATCTATGGAGAAGTTTAAGTGTGAAGTGTTATTAGAAAATATAATTTTCAACAACAAACTTTGCCAATTTACCGAAAGTATTACGTATTTTATAATGAGGCCTTTATTATAAAATAACAATCTTTTCACGTGGAGTTTATACGTCTCGTGATATTCACGTGATGAGAAGTTTTATCTAGTTATTTTATAGTTACGAAATTAACGTACGCTAACAACGTATGTTGATAAAAAATGTATCATTTTTTTTTATTGTTTTGGTACACTTGCCTGACGTATCTCGACTTGGTAGCTGGATTGCAGGGTTTCCCAAAGTATGTTCCGCGGATCACTAGTGTTTACCTAAACCAGATTATTAAAAAATAGGTAGTAAACGTACATTTTTTTTTATTACTTTATGAAGTGCGATGATTATTCAGTGGAAAAGTACTGTAGTACTAAAGAGACTTTCTAGACTTCAAAGTAAAACTATAGGTCTTCTTGAAGTATAAAATATAATTTTAATTTTAACAAATTCTCCATGGTTCATAAATCTATTATATCTCGCAGATATTTTTACAAAGTGTGATGAAGTAAACATAAACAATTTTGGATTTCATCCGTCGAATCTAATAATTATGATTGTTTTCCTGCCCCACATGAATGTACAAATGGATTTTAAGGTAGATAAAGAAGTAGTTCCGAGTGTTTTTAGAACAACTGCATAATTAGAAAACATCTCTTTTGCAATGTTTCTCTGGAAAATGTATTTCGAACCAATTCCTGTGTTCGAAATACATTTTTCGTGACAACTAAACTAGTAGACCCAAGCGCAAGTGATTATGAAAATCTAATCAAATTAATTAGTGACTATATTTTGACAAATCATCAATTCACGTCATCCCGCAAATTTGCGTTTAATTTTTACAATCCTGTTTTATTTTATTTTAATACCCTCTAGCTTTGAATCTACGTTTTCCTTCTAATTAATTGAATAAGCCAAGTGTACCCGTTAATTTTCCCAGATTTTCCAATGTTCCATCGGAGAAAAAATTTGGGAAACCCAACCGTATTGAATGTTTACTTTATGGTTAGCTGTAGAAAGGGCTTCACGTGTTTTGGTTTGCTCGAGGATTTTTTTACCTGTGGAAAAAATGTAAAATGTCGAAAGAATTTTGTGTCAAAAACAACACCGCTAAAATTCCCCAGTCTCTGGACATTCCATTCCCCCGTGTGAATTTATCTCATTCCCGAAAATTAAAAAAAAATTAAGAATGTACGACGTTTTGCTAACATCGAGGATATAAAATATTAAATAATTCGTATGTAGAGCCGTTTAAGGTTCATTGGTTTATTGTGCGCTCTCCGTTGCAGATATATTATTAAATTTTGCACATTTATTTTTATATTCGTGCGCAGAAATTGAAATGTGAAGTACACATGAAAGAATCAGGTTGACCTTTTTCGCGTGCTCCATTTAATTACATCGGGAACACATTCCTCCTCTTATCCGGTACAATGGGCTGTTAACTGTTTTTAATTTGCACCTTTTCACGGTCCGTTTCCCGTTTTCGGACAGGATTTTTTAAAAATTCACATACGTAGCCGAGAAAAGGGCGAAATGGCCGGCGGATGGCTGTTTCGTCTATAAAAAATTCACGGCTTTTCAAACGGGCGGTCTGGGAGTTCAGTGTAATGAAAGGATTTTTCATTCGGCACCGAGACCGAAAACGACGCTTTTTTTTTACTCGTCGGTCTTCTTCCGGCCGCTTTTCTTGCCCGGCGCGAGCATTACCGACCGCGCGGTTAAAAATGATCGGTGTCTTCATTTTTACAAGCGAAGCACAATGGACCGTCCAGCTCGGACAAATTATCAAAATTCTCTATTTAAAAAAAAAGTATTTCAAAAATTGGGAAATATTTTTTTTGGGATAAACCCCAAAGCAGGGTCGATTATTTTAAATTTTTAAATTATGTTTATAATAATCTTCTGAACAATTACATTTGTGACGAGAATCAGGTAATAACAACTCACAAAATTATATTTTACAGTATTCAAGACAGAAATTACTAAACTATACTTAAAACAACAAAAAAAACGCTATGAAATTGTCGTATAACGTAATCCACGAATGCAGTTACAATGTTATCCAACAAATTATTACAATTTTATTAACCTAGCCGTGCCGATGGGGTCCATTGGCGACCCCAAGTTTTTGTATTTGTCTAAGAAAGTCCAAAGAATAAATATTATAAATGATCATTGTCCTTTATTGTTCGAAATATATGTAATATAATTGCGAATAAAAAACAACAATATTCGCTTCTATTTCCACGAGTGCAATGTTTTTTTCTCGCTCGCATCAGGCGAGATCTCAGTCTGCGGCGAGACATTCTTAGAATAATCCATATTTTTTTAACAAAAAACAAGATTTTGATGTGGTATTCATCAATATCTTTACTTAAAATTCTTGGGGTCTATTTTCCATTATAAAAAGATCCCGTTCGGACGATGTGATTGTTTTCGAGCCGCCATGACGGATCGGTTAAAAATAAAAAAAGATTAACCAATGTCCAAAACAACAAAAAAACTTCCAAATTCCAATATCACAAGTTAAATGTATTTTCAACATAATTATATATGTATGTTAGTTGCCACGTTATTCCTCTAATCTCTTCTGATGTTTTTTTACTCGTTATTTTTTTTACTTTTTCTGCTTATATAGGATTGTCGACTGTTACTGAGTCTTATCCGGTTATTATCTGACTATACTGAAACCTTTGCGTATATCTTTTGCCTCCCAAACCACGTTGTTCCACTGAGCGCGATAAAAAATCTAACTGCAATATTGGCTTATTATAGTAGAAACGAAAGAAATAGAGAAATACATAGCATATTATTGCACAAAAACTGTTTTTTTTTTAAAGTTAGTTGCCACCTTATTGTTGTTATTAAATTATTAAATAATTATATATATTATAATGACACGGCAGCCAAATATAGCTTTTCAGCAACTTTTGCTTTTATTGCAAATAAAATTTTATCAACCCTGTAATCAATCAACCTTTTGCGACGTATACTTGCATCTGTTACAGTGCTGTCATTTTGTGAGAACACAACTGAAAATATTATATAGAACAGAATCTAACAGTTTTCCTGAAATATTAATTTACATATTTTTTTTTTTAATTTTTATTTTTTATTGTATTTATTTAAACATATACTTTAATTGGATCAGCGTTGATACAGTCAACTCTTCTATAGCGCCGAAATAGGTACGTCGCTATAGAAACACGCCCTATAAAAGACTAGTCACCCATACAAAATTTGGGGTTAGGCTTTATTTATATTATATATAAATATATTACAGAATTTTATTAGAATATTTTTTCACTCTTTTGTGATATCTTTCTATATTACCTACTTTTTCTCGTCGATGGTCCATATATTTCCCAGCGACCAATCTTGTCTTTCCGAGATAGAGATTTGCAAAGCGGTGAACAAATTGCAAGATGAACAAAGCACACCGGAGATAAACGTAAATTTTGTAGATTCTATCTAAAATTGTTCATACACATACACTCGTGGCGGATTGTATTAACGCATTATAATCCTATTGCTTTATACTGTCTTGTAATGATTATTACAACACTAGGATTTTTTTAATAAAAATAGCAATAGATTACAGGTTCTTAAACATTTCTGGCTCTTTAAATAAATAAAATAAAAAAAAAATGTGAGTTCTTTAGTAAGAAATTAGTGACATAACGTTTATTGACTTTTATATGGGAATTTATATTTTTTTCAGTTGAATAGTCGACCTGTCCCACTGTGCATTGTGCTAGACGCCTGTGGATACGTACTCCCCCCGGGGTACCCCAGTTTTACCGCGAGCTTTCTTTCCTACCATCCAGCAATGGAGAGGCTTACATAACCCACATCTTTGCTAAATGGGATTTCTGCCGTATAGAGCCTTTAAATAACAAATACTACGTACGACTTTTTTATGTGAAAGATTTCCTTTTTCTCTCTTTTATTTTTTTGGCGAGAAATGATATTTTCTTCACCTCGCTCCGTCCCGGGCGATAAATCATATGGAAATTTGTTGTACGTAAATTTTTCCCAGTGCAAATATTATTTTTCGTCAATTATGCATGTATACTGTATTAGTGCGTACGTTCAATTTGTGTGTTTGTGTTTGGCAAACAATTGACTGTGTTCGTTCATCCTATGCCGTCTTCTTTAAATAAATAATTAAGTGCTGATTACACGTCGTCACGTGATTCACCGTTGCCGTGTGTGTATGTACTCTTTTTTTTGTTTTTCATCCGCTCCGCTGATGTCTGTAACAGACATCGGGTCCATGACATATTAATTATTTAAATTTTCACGTAATAAAACGCGTATGATTCACGCGCATCATACAAGACGGCTGAAATTTGAATATTTTTCATCCTGAAAATTTAATTTATTCATGACAATTTCTTGTGTTTTTTTTTTATTTCATTTCGGACCTGTTGAGACCGTGCACGTCCCAAATCGTCTTGGACCTCGTTTTGCGCTGAATTATTAAATTATCAAAGGTCAAATATGATTTTTCACGGATACTACGTGCTATATCGCGTTAAAAATATATTATGCTAAAATTTTCAGCAGATGGAAATGTTGGCAATCCCTCGACGCCCTTATTTTATATATGCGTTGTTTGAAACAATATTATTTATAAGCGCTAATTTTATTTTTATTATACTGCATGACTAATTAAATCTAAAATCTACTTAGTTTTTAAATAACATTGCTTGATTAATTCTATTTTAAAAAAAGATGACCCCAATCCGTAAATAATTTAAAAAAATTGAGAACTTTTCAAAATTAAATTCGGTCTACTGTGCTTATTAATTATATGCAATCCAAAGTCTTGTTTCAATAATTACAATCAAAGTAAATAAATAATATTAAAAATATAGTATATTAGCTTATAATATTTACTTAGTCTAATTAAAAATTAGTCTAATGTGAGATCAGAGGAACAATTTCAGACGACAAAACATTTATTTATAGCCTTCTCTCATATAGGGCCTAGAAATACATCATCCTATAGAAAACCCCAATCCTATAAAACTTAGGGTTAAATTTTTTAATTGTATTTTGTAAAATGAACAAAATCTATACGCATTTTAAATGACATTGTTTGATTTTTAGTTTGTTTATATTTTGTTGTCAACAAAAGGGCATTGACTTTTATTTCGTGCTCTAATGTATTACAATTTTACAAAATATGTAATTTGATCTTGAATTTAACATTTTGTAGAAAACAGCAATCTTCAGAGAATCGTTATAAGAGGGACTGACGTAGACGCAGCGCTATAGGAGGGTTAGCTGTATTTAGTAGCAATAAATTTCCTATTCAAATTAATCAGACCACCTTAAAATTATTTAAAAAAATTAATCTTCAATCTGTGATGTTTCTACAAATATTAATGCTTATTTTTCATATCTTAAAAATTTTGTAATTCACTTAAATTTAATATTTAACTTTTTTCAAATAATTCATTTCATTCAAAATTCAATTGTCTTGATTTTTTACGAGTGTTTTCGGCGCTCGTGCCGAGCGGTTTAATAAGTCAGATGTCGGAGAGCGCTCTCTGCGGTATTCACACGTGCGTATTATATGTCAGAATTTAGGTTAAAAGCATTTCATGCAATACAACGTCTATATATGTGAATCCTTGAATAAATCGGATAAACATATGTTAAAATAAGTGTTTTTTTTAGATTGTGGAACTTTCCTAATTACGCGTAATATCAATGTTCCTACTGTCGCTAGTTAGGGAGTGATGTGAACGTCGACTTCATCGCACAAAAAATATATCTAGGATTCGAAGGAAGCGTTAGCTTGTAGACTCTGTTTTAACGTTGCCGAATTAAAATGAAAACTATTTTAATGAAACCGGAAAAGTGTTTCGAATGCTATTTTAATGGTCTCGGCATTGGTTTATTTTTTTCAGTCATTGTTACCGGATGCTGTGCGGCTTCAATTATCATTCCTGAATGCCATATCGATGAAAAAAAATACATCGTTGCCGCTCCATACACTCGATGATTGAGTTAGTGCGAGCACATTCGACACAAGTTATTAATTAAACGTGTGCATCTGCCGAAACAATGGCTGCGAGCGCACCCGAGTGTCGCACAAAAACCCGGCATTTGCGTAGAAACTCGTTTGGCCATTGAATGAAAGCAGCAAAGACGTCTCGGCGCGGCGCTTCACGCCCGCTGATTGAAACCTTTGTCCCCGGACCGGCCTTTTCACACGGGTTTTAATTACGAATGCATCGCGCATACAAATGCGGAGAGCGGCGCATTGTAACCCCGGGAGCGCTCCCGTCCAATCCGACGTCATAACCGGATTAAAACTTTTCGTCTCGGCGTTGTTTTAATGGTCGTTACACGCCGAACTCGCATTAAATTATCATCGTGGATAATGGAGAGTTGTATTTGTACGTACGTACGCGGCGCCGGATGCGGCGCTTTGACCCGACGACGCCGGAGGCATAAGTAAACAGCTTTTCGACGCAGCTTTATATCGGGGATCGCAGTACGAGGGAACGCTTTAGTTTTTCGCCTCTGGTACCGGAAAAGGCATTATATTGAATCAACTCGGAAGACTCCAAAGACACTCTTTGGCCTTGTTTGTTGAAAAATATGCAGGATTTTTATTGTCCTCTTTATTTATTAATTAAAATTAAATTTGTCCTATTCAAAGTAGAGATCGATTGTTGTCTCGTGTCGGGCTTGGACGTCGCGGCGATGGGAGTTCGGCACAATCATAGATTCATAGATTCTACGAAGCTATGATGGACCAAGCCGCTATCCAGGCCAATTCGGTGACGTGTCCGTAAATTAAATACGAATTGGTCCTAGCTTCGTCTGATATTCGGAGAGCAGAGACGGACGTGACTCTGCTGGAGATCGCGTAGTGTCCTCCAAAGACCCACCTCAGGGTTAGAAGGCCACTTAAATAAATAAATATTCAAAGTAGTCCTCATCGCATAGTTTTCAAATCTTTGAAGCACTTACGAACGCAATTTTGTGTATGGCTTTTAGCTCCTTCAGTGGTTTTATCTTCATCTTCTCAATGGTAGCAAAACGTCGTCCTTTCATTTTGTCATCAACTTGGCAAAAATTCGCATGGAGACATGTCAATAACTGTCATATCGTGTGGAGACATTTAAGAGTTGAATTGTAAGCTCATTGGCTTCACATTTTGTAACATATCTACAATGCCATCCAGTAGAATTTATTTATTGACAGTGAAATGAGTTATAAACTCGTAAATGTATTGTTGTAGTTATGCAACAATATGCATTTAAGGCAGTGGCTCTTAACCGGGTGTGCGCGCGGGAAGGTATTTCCGGGGATGCGGGGGACAGTTCTAATAAAATAATTATTTTTGTGATATTTAAAAACTACTGCCAGTTGTTTCTTTGTAGAAATATACTTATTTTTTTAATTACACAATATATTTTGCAAAAAAATGTATTTTTTAAATTGGCCGGAGACATATTTTCAGATTCAAAGGGGTGCGGCTCACTCGAAAGGTTAGGAACCACTGATTTAAGGTTTATAGTAAGAGTTAAATATGGCCATCAAACTCTTTGGTAAATATAAAATTACGCGAATACAAAGCGGCAGACGTGGAATTCCTGCCTAAAGGACCGGATTTTTGGGTCTGTCGATTTCTGTCTGGTCACGGTAACTTCAAGGCTAAGCTTAACAAGTTTAGTTAGTAGCATCATTGCACTGTTCGTGTGGGTTCGTCTCTCAGAACTTTTAGGACCACAGAACAGCCACGTTATTTGGTCCTGTGCGACCTATTCCATGCGGTATTTTTCCTACGGTTCTCCCGGTGGAGGCTCCAATCGAACACATGGACCTGGTCAGAGTTGTGCCACCTCACCTCTCCCTCCTCATTTCTTCTCAACAATTAAATTTTAATTTTTAAAATCACGTATATCAAGTAAAAACTGCTTGCAATGATTGATCCGGTCCCGAGTGATGGAACTGTGTCAGACCAGTCTACCACAGCTTTATTCTGTGTACAAAAGTACTAATGTCAAATTACGCCAAGTGTATTAGTACACCCTCTGTCGGCAATACATTTTTTAGTGAGTCAATATTCATTTAATTTTGTATCCATTTCCTCCTATTGCTCGTAGCACTCCTAAGTCAACATTATTTGACAATGTGTTTTCAGTACTAAACAAAAACAAAAAGTCGGTCCCTTGAAACTGACCAATTTACCCCTATCATCCACCCTCTTGGAGCTAGTTATTAGTAGTGGTTTTGTTTGGGGGATTGAAGTGAGAAAAACTTTCCAGATATCCATCTATTTGTATTATAATTGACTTGTCGTAACATCTTAGATAGAAATAATGTTTTAAATACATCATCGATATTTACCATTTTTCTTGTAATTTTTTATATTCCTTTTTTTCTTTTGTAATCTTTCTCTAAACATGGAACCAATAGTATTACGTAAAATTCAATCGCGCCCTATAGAAATCGGCTTGTAAACTTATTCCGTCTTTGTGCCATGACTCCGATCCATGATTCGTGGCCTTCAGAGCTGCCTACCTAAGTCTTTCGGACCAACAGTCCTAGTTAAGTTATATTTCTTCAAGCAATGAAAAGCAGATCGGTCTCATACCTAGCCACGAGTGGCGAACAGTATTCTGGGGTATTATTTTGCGAGGTTCGGATTCCACCAATGAATTTAAAGCGGCATCATCCAGTTTTAGAC
Organism: Philopotamus ludificatus; assembly: GCA_022495035.1. NCBI lineage: Eukaryota > Metazoa > Arthropoda > Insecta > Trichoptera > Philopotamidae > Philopotamus > Philopotamus ludificatus. The sequence continues at coordinate 31,860 of JAGXCT010036284.1, forward strand.
GATTTCCTGATCTTAATTTATCGTTTTTATCTCCAGTAATTTCGCTTCTTTTGGCTTTAATCCTTTATTTAATAAAAGTGGCATAAACAATCTTATACTGGTCTCCTCAATCGTTGGCCTTGACATTTTTACTAAGGATACACTGTAGACTACAAACAGAGCTTCAAAATGATACCAACTTTTAGCTACTCAACGGAAGTCGGTGGGAAACGGATGTAAACCGCCACAATAATAAAATTGTCATTACTTTTCGGTTTACCTTATATTAGGTGTACCAGAAAGAAATCTATTTTTTTGTCTTATTTGAGAGCTTCGAGCGTCGGGTTTCTTCGTCTTATTTTGTAATAATAAAATAAAATATATTACACAAAAATGAAAGCAGAGGAATAGTACTATATTAAAAAAAATAGAAAGATGTTTTTACTCCATCGTGTTTAAGACGGACTGATCTCAAATAAAACACAAAAAATGTATTTCTTTCCGGTATACCTAATATATTGTCTATAGCAGTAATGAAGACTCTGGCTAATCCCACGTTGTATGATATTTTTTTTATCGATCAACAAAGAATCCAGCATGACATCCGTGATGGATTGTCGTATCGGTTTAATGCTTTATGGCCCCCATGCAGTCTTGACATTCTTGTCTTTGTTTCCAATATCGATACATTTCCATCGAGTGTGTACATTTCTCCTATCGTTTCGCTAAACAACCTTGGCGATTGTTATGCAGTCCGTAAATGGGCCGAATCGATCCGCTGTAATGTCGCGGTTCAGTTTATAAAGGAGTTAACCAATACGCCACCTGAGCGGTCTCAAACCCTTCTACTTACCATTCTTCAGCCGTCTCGTCGGAAGTATCCTGAAGCTCTCCATTTATTTTTATGACGCTTTTTACGGCGCAATGGAACAGGTGGAACATCGCGACTCTTGGCCCCGAAAATCGATCCGCGTCCGTGTCTTCCAGAACCGTCACGAGGCAGATAGAGCGAGAGTTGTCGGTCCGACGCCGAAAATCGATACGGCAATGAATCAACCGCGATTGGCTGCCGCTCTGCGATTACACGATGAATCGCTTTACGTAACATTCCGGGATATGGGACATTATCATTTTGGCGCTATGGAAGAGCATCAAACACTCGTTTTGACCGTCTCTTTTTATTGTGCTTTTTGGTTTTTATGGCGCAGACATTCATGCGATGGACGGACGGTCGATCGGCTCTTTACGCAGCGATTGAAAGATTTGCGATTGTATGAAGTGCGAAAATGCCCCCTCGGATAACGAGTACATCGTTTGCATAAATCACCGCGGAAGACTGCTCTGTCTTCTCCCCGGGAAAGTTACAGACGTCAACGGTTCGAAATACGGAAGCATCCAGTACAGGCATCCATTTTAGTGGCGCTGTCAATAAATCCATTAGCCAACTGCCATAAAAAGATCTCTCCGTCTCGCAAAACAAAAATAAAAACTCGACATTCTTCGGCATCTACTTTACCAGTTTCTTCCATCAGTCAAAATGCTTTTGGCCGTAATATAAACGGTTGCGGCGAAACAATCTTGTTTTTCTTTTTATTATTTCATTTATTTTTTTCATATAAAAAAAGCGTCCCGTTTTATTTCGTATTATAGAACACGAAAATTCAGAGAGGGGTTGTTTGCTAAATAATAATCTGGGATGGCCAACGCATGATTCTCTGTGTGTACCATCCATGATTGCGTCTACGTGATGCATATCGTAATAATAAATTTGAAATACCATTACATGTAATTGGGTTCCGTCCTACTTATGTCTAGGATTTGTCATGATCCGGAGAAAATTGTTGGCTTAGGATCAGTCAACATCAAGCCAATGGAGGGTGAAATATGTACACAGAACCTTAGTTAATGTCATGACATGTCAATCAACTCAAATGTTTTCAACAAAATACTTTAAGATGATATTCAAACAGAAATATCTTGTATTTTTTTTTACTCTACTCATTCTAAAATTATCCCAAAAATTAATCTTAATTCAATTTCAGACCACATCTGGCCTTATTACTTAAGAAGTTTTATTGCATTGGTACAATATCTACTTGGTACCATATTCCTCGCTGTCTTTAATGAGGTGGAAATATTCAACACCTTCCAAAGCAGCCAAATTGCCAATGCTGCAGAGCCATCATAGCTTTTTTTTACCCAAAACCCATGTTGTCCTCTACGATCGTCTCTAAAGATGGCTATAAAGCAAGTCTCCAGACGGTATGTCCAAATTATTCCATTTTACGGCGTTTTACTCTGCTTAAAAAAGCTGGAATACTTTAACAAAGTTAAACATTAAAATTAAGACAGCATGAAAAAATATAAAACCAATATTTTTTTATCTAAATACCACTTTATTAGTCCAACTAATTATTGACATGGGAGTTGTATCGATAAAAATAAATTAATTACATATTGGAATCAATTGAAAAAAAAATTCTCTCAATTTCCTAGTCGTACAAAAAGTCAATATTGCTTTATGTTAGGAATTAATTGTCTTATTGTCGTATTTAATATTTTACAATGATATCTATACTTTGTTTAATTTTTAATACGTGACGCGAATAAAGTGGTAACTAACATTTTTTTTAAATAATATTATTTTCATAATAACGAGCTGTTAAAGCTGAGCGTTGCTGTTCGAGTGTTGCGCGCGCTCAATGGAATAACGTGATTTCAAGTGTCAACATGATTGGAGAGGGGCCCGTCGTTATCTCTTCCAGTGTAGAAAATAATTCGCTAAAAATCGGCAAGCAAGGGTTGCAAAATGGTCAGATAATAAACAGAAAAAAAGTGAGAAACTGCTGACAATCTCATATAAACAGAAATTGCATAGAAATAACGAGTAAAAGTAGACCAAACGTATTTTTTCATATAAGATATGTAACTACAGTATTACCCCCAATAACGCGTATGCTGATAAAGAGAATTTCAAAATAAATCAAGGCAGTCCCTCTAATAACGCGAGCGCATTCTATTCATGGATAGCTCGACCGTAAACTCTATGCCGTTTGGCTAAATGCACCTGTGTGTTAATCTTGCTCGCACATATCTATGTCCTCATGGGTACAAGTGTTCGGCACATTTCTCACCATTCACGCCTGATGTAGACAATGAGCCACGGATGTCTATGTGTATGTCGGCGATCGCATGCATGGCAATCGAATATTTCATTCATATTTTTTTTTACATTATTCTTAGTTATGGCTGATTTGTATTTTTTTGCGAAATACCCGTAACCCTATGTGCTTCATTATCCGGATAACGCTTTGTTCTAATAACGCGATCTCAGCTTTCGCGTTATCGGGGGGTATTAGTGTATTGTTCATTTTATTTTTTGTGGAATGCGTTTTTACTGCCCTCGTGGACCACGTTATTCCACACGATTATAGTGTTTTTTACGTTTTTTTTTTATTGTTTTGAATATATGTTGTGTGTTACACTGAATAAAAAATAGTGTTTTTCTTTAATAGGGTAAATATAACATATGTTAGTTACCACCTTATTCACGGCACGTGTTCAGTAATACTTTATAATAACTCATTTTTTTATAGATAAATTAAGCGTTCCTTTTGAAACGGACGTTTATTTTTTTATAAATCATATTTACATTTTAACACTGAAATTATCAAATAGTTTAATTATTTTTTTGGCTAAACAATTTATGAGGTAATTGCCACAATTGTCTTTAAATATAATCTTTCTACATCTTGAAAATAATGTTTTACGATGGATAACGTTTACTATTCATAGTATGAAAATTGTTTTATGAAATATATTTTTATGTTTGTGCTTCATGCATGAAAAACATTTCCCATGCTTTCTCATTGCTAACAGCTTTCTGAATAGGTCACGATTTTCTTCTATTTTTCAAACATACGCTGTTTGTTTACAGCCAAAGAATTTTACGACTCGTTGTTGAACTTGCATTCTGCCATACATACACATGCACACATATCTGCATTGTGCGCCGTCTGAAGGAGCCAATATACCAGAACGTAAATCTCTTTCGCAAATGGCTTTTCCACTAGGTGGCACTGGTATTCCCGAAATTCAATTACAAACGTATACGAACGCTAATTTAAAAGAGAGCCGCCGCTCAATTTACGATTTTCGGTTTTCAGCGGCGTCATCGTCCGTGCGGATTTTATTTTTTCAGGAATCACGAACGTATTTCCTTGTATACACTCAGTGGTCGCTTTGATGAAACTACTCCCTACCCACCGCCTCACCAACGGGATCCAAATGTAGTTTTCCTTTGACACGTCTCCGGGTATAAAATACGTTTTTGCTTCTAGGGGTATTCATCTCGTGTAGTTGGTACTTGGCGCACAATTTTTCTTATTATTCCTTTCAGGTCGTCAGGCGATGCCTCCGCTGTTTTCTTTTGATCGTCGTACGACTTTGTATCCCCCTCCCCTCCCCACACTAAGATACCGTATTGATACCGAGTCAAAAAGCGGGAAAATTGAATGATTTTAAATATTGCAAGTTGCAATTAAAACTTGCCAAGATAGGTTTCGTTAATTAAAACTTCCGCGATCGCTTAATTTTATTGTGCGTCATCTTTCATCTGCTCGCTGGTACATGGCGGCGGATGTAATTGAAACTTTAGTTACTTGGCACTTTTATTTATTGCTTTTGCGAGATTCCTCTTTTTCCTCTCGCTAATTTATCTATTCGTTGTCTTAATGATTTGTATTACACGGTCGATTGAATCCGTTTGTGTTTGTCTATCCAGTTGTATCTCGAAGGGGTTATTGCGGACTTCGTGTAATTCCGTCATAAAAATATCATTCCGCCATGATATAATCGTTTATAAACATACACTTTTTACATGAATGTCCTAATTTCATGTCATTATATTCTCATTAGAATAAAATGTCGTATTGTTCCGAATATTACGCTTTGAATTATCAAATTAGACATACAAATAATCTACGTTTTTATAGATGAATCAGTATTGGATATCAGTACATTAAAACAACGCAAACTGCTTTCATTATTTATTTATGTTGTTTTTTTTTTTATTAAATATTATAATTTGAGCGATGAAAAATCGCGATTTTTAACCGATTCAGGTCTTTCGCATATGTTGCCGCAAAGAGCGCTCCCCGAGATCTGATCTATTTGACCTTTCGGTGCGTGTCTAAAGACAGATGCGTGCTCCAAAGCACTATTTTTTATTGGGGGACCATATGGGGGATAGTCGTTGTTCCCTTTTCGATATTGGCTCTATATATACTGTTTCTTGTATATCGTTTCCGAGCTGTTTATTAAATTTACAAAAAAATCTTTACATGGTGTTAGAAACGAGGGGTGTTAACCTAGCCGTGCCGATGGGGTCTATTTGGGACTCCAAGTATTTGATTTCTCGAATAACTCTTATAATATTTGTTTGTATTTGTCTAAAAAAGTCTACAGAATAAATGATATAAATAATCATTGACCATTATTGTCCGCAATTGCAAAAAATAATTTAAAAAAATATTCGGGACGCCATGTTTTTCTCGCTCGCATCCTGTACGATGTGTTGTGCGAGTGAGATATGTATTGGTGATATGAAAGGTACTAAATTGTACCCAAATAGCAGGAAAACGAAAGTTTTGGTCACGTAAAATAGGGTTCCATAGTAGCTTTTTTAAAATATTTTTTCATACTGATTCCAGGAATCAATCGATATTTTAACGTGTTTTAACTGCCTTATTTTAGTACCTATAAATCTATAGCATTGTTAACCTTTGACTCTATAACAACGATATATCGTAGTTTTTTTGGGCCAGTCATCCCAGCAAACATATTTATGGCCCCCCCTTAGTGTATTTTTTATTATTTAATGTCTAATTTTACTTTCACATCAACTGCTAAAAGACCTATCTGTATGTAAATGAATATTTAACTGAAAAATCATTAGTATTGAAGGTACTGCGATATTATTATATAATTTTGCATTATAATCATTAGCGGCTCGTGGGTAAAACATTTGGGGGTGCTGCGGAATATTCAAAATTAAACACGCCGCTCTGCAGTGTATATGGACGAGCCGCTCCTGATTATTATTATTATTTTATATATTTAGTATTAATGATTATTAATTTAAAGGAAAAATTTAAATAACTTTACAAACTAATCTCTTCATTCTCTTATTTCAAGAAAAGAATTCGAGCTTTAAAAGAATTATCCTTGTCGTTATGAATGTAATAATAGTACTTACGTCCAGGAATATTTATGCTGTTTTTCCCCTTAAATGATAACTGATTTAACATCTGTACATCTTCATCGAAAATATATCTTCTCCATAACATCGCATTCTATAATAGTTTCGAGTGCACTTGAAATTTGAATTCTTCTTTGATGTCAAAGATCGAAATTAATGCGTGTAATTTTCATAACAAGAAAACCAATTGAGAACTAGAGCTTGTTTCTGTTGATTCGTCGACATTAACCAACAGAAGAAAAGAATCCACCACGCATCGATGTAAATTTATATTTATTTAATTGACTACCATGGATGGATGGCAAAACAGAAAATCCAAAGCGCCATTCGCCCGTATAGAAATTCTAAAGATACAAGGGAAATTAATCTTACACTTACATTCCCCCAGTGTCATGAAGAATTTCTAGAAATAATATATATTTCACCAGAGGATTATCCTTTCTGAGTACTAATTTAGATTAGTCATGGTTAACTCTTATTATCAAACTGATTAAATTTTTCTAGAATAATTCTTTTAATATAAATCCTACGTATCTACAACATGTTGTATTTGTCTAAAATAGCCTAAAGAATAAATATAAATATTCATTGACCTTTATTGTCCATATTGCGAAAAAAACAACAATTTAATTTTACATGAGCACGGACTCGATGTTTTTTTATCGCTCCGTATCGGATACGAAACATCGCGTATGTGCAAGTGCGAACGAGAAAAAACATCGTGCTGTGCAAGTGGTGAAACCACATGCGGCGAGCCGGGACTGTGCCCCAGTCGTGACGGAATATAGTCGAGTTCGCATGTCACTTATAATCGCAAATTATGAGGTGATATGCTTCTGAGTAACTATTTTTATTCTTAAATAAATCTTAAAACAAATGTTAAGGTATTGTCGAAGAATTTATCAATATCTTGACTTGTAATGTTTGGGGTCTATTTTCATACAAATAGACCCCATCGGCCAGAGCCGTTGGTTTCGAGCCGCCGCACAGAGGGACGGATCATGAATTAAACTGCCAACAATCTGTAACTTCTTTTCCATTTGAGCTAGACTTATGAAATTTAAAATACATATATGTGAGGATATATTCTTCAATATCAAATAATAACATTTAAGTATATATTTTTAAATAATATTTAAAAATCCAGTCAAAGTTAAAACTTTGGTTAATCAAATATATTCCCAAATTTTTATCAAAAATGGAAAATACATTAACTGAATTGTAATTTTTTTTATATATTTTTGAGAATAGATGATATACGCTTCAATATGGTATATATAACATTATTAGGCTATTAAAAACTAGGAAGATATACTTGATTGAATTTGATACTACAATAAAATATATCAATTGTTTTTTTTTTGATAATGGTTAACTATAGAACCTTATATTACTAAATACAGTAAAATAATGTTAAAAAAACAGTGTCATAATAAACTTCAATCTTGTATCTATTATTTGCCATTTTTCAAGCATTTTTGGTAGTAGAATTCATGATCTATTACAGAGGTTCCAAATCTTTTTCGGTTTACGGCTCCCAAAAATACATCAAATTTTGCCGCGGCTCCCTTAATACATCAGATTTTTTTCAAAATTTTTGACCTTAACTCATTCGCGTCGGGTTACGCATGGGTGAGTCTTTAGAGTCCCCATACGTGGTCGCGGGTTACGCACTAAAACGGCCCTAAAAAAAATCGGTCTACCCCGATAAATATGTCAATTTCATCTAGCAGATGTCATTGCAACATTTAATAGATTATTAAAATTATAAATTATATGTAAATTTTTTTTTGCATCATTTCGTGAATTGATGAGTGAATTGACAAAAAAACGACCCGACGCGAATGTGTTAAGAAAAGCGAGCGCAAAAAGATAGCGCAAAAATTTTGAGAATTAGGAATTCCAACAAATTTGCCAAATTGTTTAATTGAATATTTCGCGGCTCCCTTATGACGACAACGCGGCTCCCTGGGGAGCCGCGGCTCAAACTTTGGGAAACCCTGATCTATTCCATAGTGCGCCGTGACGGATCGGTTAAATGCAAGTAACTTGAGACTTGCAGTTTGATATGTCATGTCTTTCACATATACCCGAGACTTTGCATAAAAATTGCACGAGGATTACAGCATCAGCATAACGCAAGTACGACAACGAGAGTGCTCACACGTTACACATGTCGCATTCTCCGGGCCACGTGTCGCGTTCGCTTAGACTCCAGCTTCTGACCGGCACATCTTACGTCGTCCAGCTGCCGCAATATATCTGCCGGTGCTTCATTAGTTTCGTATGATATATGCTCGGATTTGATTTGTGTTTTATTTATTTTTTCCAATTTATTATTTCTCATTATGTCACGGATGACATATCGCGGCGGCAAACTAATATTGATGGCGCGAACGCCGATTTCGCATAATCCGCGAGAGTTTCGCCAAGTAATGAAGATGGAGAAGTTTTCAATTCCAATTTCCGAGCGTCTCCCGGCGCCGTATCGACGTAACACGTGTACGCGTAAAAATGATCAAAGTCAATTAACGCTCGTGTGACGTAGAACAACAACCGGAGCATAAATCATCTTTGCGATAAACATTAATTATCTTCATCGCGCCCGCGTCGGGAAAGTCACGTCGAAATTTACGCGCGCGTCGCTCGATTAATTCTCTAAGCAGATTTAGAATAATAGGAGTCGCGGTAGAATGTCGACGAAAAAACGACGCCTTCCGTCTCTCCCGGCGTCCGTGTGGTGGTGCGTTAGCATGCTCCAGCGTCTGACCCTCTCGATTTATCACTCCCGAACGGGAGAAATCTCCAGGAGTGGCTCTCCAGGCTTTTCGCCGATTGTGTCCAACGCCAGAGAGGGAGTTCCCTCGGATTAATCTACGTCGCCAGCTAACGGTCCTTGCGTATCTCCGCTTCATTTTTTTTTTGTATTTTTTTCTGCCTTTTCATCCTTTTAATTAAAGATGATTTATGGCCATAGACGGATGTTTTAAATTTGTAACAGATTTCGCCGTTATAAATGCACATTATACGCCATTTTTAAAATTATGAAATTCATATTTTTTTAGTACTCCGCATCAAATATCATCACTTTTTTATCATTTGTGAAATGTGATCCATTATCTCGCATCAGACGCAAACCGGAATTAATATCAGGGTTTAAGTTAATTTTATAATTATGCTAGTAAGTAATTTGTCTAAATAATGATATTATTCGAATTTTATACACTTGATCTGTTGGTGGCTGAAGCGACGTTGCTCGCTGAAATAAGAAAACAATATATCGTATTACTAGAAATTCCATCTTATTTACCAGATTTTAGTCGCACTTTTAAATGAAAAACACCACCAATAATTTTAACCAATACGTCACGACGGCTCGAAACCAACGCCGCCGGCCGATGGGGTATATTTTGTATTAAAATATACCCCAAAGTCAAGAATTGATAAATTCTTCGACAATACCTTGCATTTTAAAAACAAAAAAATATTTCTCGTTCATATGCGGTACGGAGCGATAAAAAACATCGCATCTGTGCAATTGTAAAACAATAAATAAATATATATTGTTTTTAAGGGCAATGATTATTTATATTTATTAATTTATTCTTTATATTTTTTTAGACAAATACAAACAGTTTGGGACATGTAGGATTTATATTAAAATAATATTCAAGAAAAATCAAAAACTCGGGTTCCCAAATAGACCCCTGCGGCTAGGTTAAATGGAACTGTAAAATTCCTGGAAAAGATTATTTTTGGGCGCCTTGGAAGATTTAAATTCTTTAGACAAAATTCTAGTCTGGTCTTCTTCAGTCACCGGTGACCTCCACGACGCTCTACGTGATGTTTACGCTTTTTTTTAAATTAAAAAAGAATAATATTTTTAAATAACATAGGCATTATGTGGCGGAATGTCGAAAATAATAAAGAATGCTTATCGAGAGCAGTGATATTCAACCTTTTTCGATATGTAAATAATTAGAATCTTTGTTGAAACGTGGTTAACACGATAAAACCTTGTTTTACCCAACGTGGCTTTCTCCAACATTTGAACAACATTGATCTAGAGTGTCGATTCATTTACAATACAGTTGAGATACACTCATATCGATTCGCAGATTAGTATCAGCTTAACCCTTAGACAAGGGATTGGCGAACTACGGATCGCGGAACAGATCCGGCCCACCGCATTTTTTAATCCGGCCCGCGGGTTAAAACAGCTTTACTATTTTCCATGTTGTAAAATAAATGTTAGCGAAGTCCCTATTCCACAAAAAAAATCGCGTAAAAAAGTCATGGAGCTCATACAAAATGTAGGGATACGATTTAAAAACTCGCGTAAAATTACATAACAAATTAAAACAATTTTTTTTACAAATTTCTGGAGTTCTAATAACTCAATCTTCATCAACTTTCTTTAAATTATATGTTTATTGTAATATCCTTTTAATGTTGACAAGAAGCCTAATCTAATAATTAGTTTATCTAAGCAGCATTTGGTGGTAAAGACATACAAGTAACGGAGGATTTTTTTAATCATGTCATAAAATCATTATTTCAAAATTTTTGTCGTCCAAGCCTTTTTGTTAGTCCTCCAACAGGACTATAGTTCACACTTATATCCTTCATCAATTTTGGCTAGAGGGCTGGGTTGATCAGCGACAATTTTATAATTACTGTATAATAATATCGTTAACTGATCCTTGGCTACTTGGAACCTCAGTTTTTTTTTTAGATTTGGATAAATAAATCCTGCTAGATACAGTCAGTATGACTGAATTGAGTCACAGCGCAACATAGCGCTTATTGCGCCCCCTCGCACCCCCCTACCGGCCCTCACCTATGCAATACACGAGGCCGGCAAGCAGCGCTCTTGCTCCACACCGCGTAGGTCGAGTTGGCCTTCAATTGCTGAATGGTTCGAGGATTGTTACGGTATACTTTATCTTTAAAATAGTATAGTCTACTGGAGTAGTATGGAGCTGTTAAGTCAGGTCAGCGTGGCGGCAAAGTAATTTCAGAATCTCGCTAAATTATCCTTCTCCCAAAAATTTGCCTTAAGAGTTTAGTTGTCAAGCTACCTGTATGGGCAGTAGCACCATCTTGCTGCCACCATACCTCTGGTGTGTGTTCAAGACTGCAGGCCGCACGAAATTCTCCAGCATTTCTCGATACCTTTCGCCAGCGATGGTTAGTGCGTTTTCTGCCTCATCTTCAAAGAAGTAAGGTCCAAGAAGTTTACGGGATGCAGACTACGTTGGTGGACTATTCTTGGAGTTTCTGTCCCCAAGAATCGCATATTTTATTTGTTAACAAATCTGTTTATGTGGAAGTGGGCCTCGTCGCCTATAATGAGATTGTGAATGAAATCAGCTTCTTGCCTTGCCAATTCTTGAATCTGGACAGAATTCGCTAATCGATTCCAATAATCTGCTCGCTTCTGTCTCTGCACAAGCTGTATCTTATACTGATAGACATGCAGCATCTTTTGAATCCTCTGGAGCGAGGTTTGCGACATCTTTGCGACAATTGACATTAAAGGCTCTTTTTCAATGCTTCGGCGTACACGCTGAATGTTGTCCCGTGACCTACCAGCACTATCTACCTGTTTTCTGTATAGAATTCGATTATTTTAACACGTTGCTCAGTCGTGAATCTCTTCATAATTAATTTCCAAGGATAACGCTTTAATAATCTGAAATCATTTTTTTTCGCAAATTGCTTGAGGGGTGCTTCAGCTTCTCAGTGTATATGGGGACGAGCCGCCCCTGCTTCTAGATATCCTTTGCTCTTCTACCCAGATAATCGGAGGTTTTTCAATGGATTTAATTATTAGGTGAATTAAAAATACTTTTCTTTGTTTTTTTTTAGTTAGAAACTGCGCAAATCAAAGAATGGTGATACTAATAATATATATTTGAAAACGTGCCTGTGTCATTAGTCCGACGTATAATAATATTATTACCGTTCATTATCTATTAATTTAGATGGTTTCATTTTTTATGTATTTACTTTGAAACTCTCTTCGAACTGAAAGCTTTCATGCGCACAAACGACTTAATTATATAATTACAATACTACCATTACCAGAAACACGAGCCGCATGCATTTCACACGATGAAATTGGTGTTCAATCATACTTTACCGCGGCTTATGTTGCGGACTTACATTTCACTCACTCCATCCACAACACGTGTATGTACAACATACTTCAATCGATGTCGACAAATTGATTTTTTTCGACGGTGTGTATCGTTTGCGAGGTCAACGCTCATACATTACGGTTCAGTACAATCAACATTATTAGCATAACTAAGCCCACAAGCGTAATAGGAGGTCCCCTTCCGTCAGTAATGATATTAAGTGAAAACATAGCTCGTAAATTACGTACGCGATCGTTAGTATAAAAATTCAAATGGGCCATATTGAGCAATTTCGGTGGCGCCGAATCGATTGTGCGCCACTCCAGGTTTATTTCGGGACGTCTGCCACCGATGGCCGTTACGCTGGACCCGCAAGAACTGCACACAATGGCCACTAAATCATGCTTTTATTAACTGGAGTCTCGGCGTGTGTGCGTAATTCGGAATTGCCGTTTGAATTCGGTTCAGCGTCGGAATTTCGCAAATTGCGAGAGGTGAGTGCTTTTGTATCGCAGCTTCCGCGCCAGATGCGATGTTTGGCTTAGCGGCGATGCGAATCTCCTGGCAAAAGTTTGTTTACCGAGAAGCTGTAATATTTTTAAATTATTTCTCGTCGTTGCCGTTCGCCGGAATGGCTACGTCGCTCATTGACCATGCTGACCGGAACTATGTATCAGCTATTCAATGAAATTCCAGCGTATCGTTCGTTCCATAATCGAGATTTAATCCTATAAAATTATGCATGCCATCCTGTCGTGCAGATTGTTGAATTAATTCGGATTATTTAAACGTTGAATCAGTGATTACATGTATTTTACACGTGACGTCGAAAATTATAGGAATTAATTTCAAATAATATATGTATATTTCCGGGAAATTAAATATATGGCACGGAAGAAAAGCTTATTATTATTCAGACTTATTATTGGAAAAGTTTTTTGTTTTGTATTGTTAATATATTATATAATAAGCATCTTGGAAAATTGAGAAAAATATTTTAAGTGCTTGAAGGGGACTGTTTTCCTGAAATAGATAATGAATTTCTATGAAAAAATATATTTATAATGAATAAAATTAAAACTAAAAACGTCGAAAGAAATATTCTCTAAATCAGGAATAAGCAACGCGCGGCCGTGGGCCGTCACACTTTCTTGGGCGGCTCTTTAAAGATTTGACTTTTAAAAATTCCTACAATGTCTCGCAGCCTCATTGTATCCTTTAGCATTTTATTTGGCTAAAAAATGGATTATTCTGAGAATAGAAATAGTTATTTATTATTTATATTAGTAGAAAAATCCGAAATATTGATTTTTTCTACTAATTATTGTGGTACGTAAATAACGCGCACACGGCGACGTTCCGTCGCAGACTAAATCATGTTGCTTTTCTCGCTCGCATCCGATACGAAGCGGATATAAACGGATTTTTTTTTTCGCCATTGCGGATAATAAAGGTCATTAATTGACATTTAAAACAGTTATTCGAAAAAAATCAAAAACTTTGGATCCCAAATATACCCCATCGGTAAGATTAGGTTAATAAAGAGATAATTTGAGTTCATAATAAAGTGTTTGTATTATCATAAATGACTTGAATGCAATACAATATTTTAAAGTTTGTATTTGGTTCATTGTAAAAAAACGTTGCTCATCCCTGCTCTAAATTATATTAGAAAAGGTCTAGATATCAATAAAAATATTCTATATGAAAATCCTGGAATAATCCTACTCGTATTCTTCTGAATTGATTTCTGATTTGGTGAAACTAACGTTCTCTTAATGCAAATCATCCATTACTTATTCTAGGAATTCTTTCATATTCTCATCATCTCGTATCATAAATCGTAGAATTCTCTACACGCATTTTGTACAGATTCATATTTAAATCCAACTTCTCGGGGAGTATTATGGGTATCCATAAAATTTTCCAGTAGCACATCTTGAAGGTATCTAAGCGTAGTTTGCCGTTTTAATGGTCTTGGTTTCCAGAGCATATATGCTAACAGAAAATGTAGTTCTTGAAGTGTGCCAAGGATATTTAATCATAGCACTGAGTGTGGTGTAAGATGAGAATAATAAAAAAAGATTTAAAATAATCACTATAAAATTTAATCACTCAACTGCTTGAACGCTAACGTGTCACTAGTGAGACGCGATGCTTTATCGTTAGAAATAGAATGACATTTGTTATCCAAGCCAACAATGTCTAAAACCTTTGATAGTTCTTAGCTTTTCGGTATTGTAAATAAATGTTCCTTGTAAAAAAATAGATAAATTTCATTATCGTCTTCAGAGTTGTAAATTATTGACTATAAATAAAATAATATAAAATTAATTAAAAAAGCTATGGTTGGCTGCTGTATAGTGTTTTTTTCTATAGCGTGTGTGTTAGTCTCTCCTTATAGTGCTCCCTTCTAGAAAACTCTAGTAAGAATTGATGACTTATAACTGGGTTATTCAATTTATTACCAAAATATAGCTACCCTCCTATAACGTATGCGGCAGTCCCTCCTATAATACTTAATGCTAGATTGTATTTTTTTTACAAAGCGCTAAGCTTTTAGAGTCCAATTAAATGAACGCGTGAACAAACTAATAATAGAACAATGTCAAGTTATTTAAATGGAAAAATGTTTGGTGTATTGATTTCGTTTAACTTACAAAATATAATTACAAAAATCTAAGAATGGTTTTATATGTTCTTAGTCTTCTATATGGCATGTTTCTATAGTGGTCTCTATCTTAACCCTATAGGAGGGTTGACTGTGTACCAGAAAAATATAGAGTAGCACTATACTAGAATATAGTCTATGCAAATTCTATTGTTTCTAAAATCGCTTTTAAATAGATCCAGTTTCATTTATAAAATTATGATATAACTTTTTTATTACAAACAACTCTGTTGATAAATAATTTGAAATAATGGATACACTATATATTCATATTTATCAATGGATTTTTTTATTTTAACCCTTCAACTGTTAAACAACGATATATCGTTGTTTTAATAACGCAATACTAAATATTTAATCCATTAAGTAGTTAAAAATAAACATTTTTAAATAATATTACTTAATTCAATTGAGGGCAAATTAGATTGAAATATTGACTAAATGTTTTATTATTTTTTAGCGTTGACATCGCAATATAGCTGAAAGTTATCGATAATATTTGTTCTATAATTATTTAGCTAGTTCTATGATATCCTTTATGAATATTTAACATCGTTTTGGGTAACCGCATATTAATAATTTAATTTGACCGCAGAATATAAAAGCAATACTCACTTAAACCTGTCGTTTATACGTATAATGTTTTATTTATATAACAAAAAAATGCATTACAATTTAATATCATTTTCGCGCGCATTTGCCATTTCCTTAAATACGATTCCATAAAATACTTTCATTTAACATTTTTACGACACACGCATTCCACTCCCACGGGGGATGTCTTTTATTACATTCTTAAGGAGAGAAATGAAAACGACCCATTTTTTTATTGCAATACGTAAACTGCCACACCGCCGAATACGTCGGTATCCACTCATTTCCCAAGAAATGCTTAATTAAGTTATATATTCGCGAATACATTTATCGTGATATTTTTATTGACATCCTACGGATGGGGTTAACGCGTCCGTTTTTATTGCGCTGTTTTATTTTTGCCAATTTTCCCCGACGCCATTTTACGTCCAGAGGTGTAAACGGGCGCGAATTTTCATGTTTTCATTGCGATTTTTAATGTTTGTTTTTTATTTTTGTTTCAGGACGTTATACACACAATAAGCACACCGCACGGACAAGTACAACGTATCGTAGTTTTCAAGAAAAATGGCGTTCAAGCCATGGTTGAATATCCTTTACAATACATATAATATATATATTTATTATTGTGTCGGTAAGTCGGTATAATCTGGCCCTAATTATTTTTATTGTTCGTCGTAAATCTCGTCCATGATGCGAGAGTCTATTTTTCTTTTTTTTCTTTTTTTTTTCTTTTACTGTGTGCGTTAAAAAAATATAATTTGTATCAATTTAGAGACATTTCCCGAGGCTTCTTTGTATAACGCCCCGGTTTAGGGTAAAAATTATTTTGCTCAATTTGCCAGAATACCCTCAGTAATGTTTTCTTAATGCGCTCATAAGCTCAGCTCGCTAATGTCTCATTTTTCCCAGAGGTTTCCAAATTGTTAGTTTATGTATTCATTAACGAAATATATTGAGCAACATTAACCGCGACTGTTTATCCTAGAGGATTTCTGATGGCTGAAAGCCATCTCATCGTATATCATAATAATATCTTTGCCTACGCTCTGAATTAGTTATAAACATTAATTTAATACGGATTATTAATAAAACATTGTATAAAAACAGTGTATAAAATAATTTTCATACTCGATATTCTTGATTTTAGAATTTTAATTTAATTTACAAACAAACCCTTATTTATACGGTAGATGGGTTTTAAGAAAAACTACGTTAAATAATTCTTGAATTTTTTCTTAAATATTAAACAAATATTTTAGTTAAATATGTTATTGTGTGGATAATAGACCCATCTGCGGTCGATAATATATCAGAGTTAATTTTATCAGATCCGCAATTGAGCTTTAATATGTTAGTTTAAAAACTGGTTAAATAAAAATATCATTTTACTCTTATGTCGAGTCAGACTCGACGTAGGAGTAAAATGGGTTAAAAACTGTCTATTGAGACAATAGAGTCATAGAAATATTTGAATGATTTATCACTTCAATTACGTTTTTCATGCCCTAATAAATTTCTACATATTATTAAAACACTCAACTCTTTTTTTTACACGGATTTGAAATAACACGGCCCATTAAAAAGATCAAATACTATGTTTTTCATGATTTTTTCGTTCTAAAGCGATTCCCAGTAACAACATATTTAAATACGCATTTTAAACTACTTATTTGTCGTTGTTCTTTTTTAAATAACACGGTTTTCTTAAACCTATGGAACCAATGGTAATTTTTTTTTAAGGATTTTATAAACTTTTACAAGGCTTTTGGTGAAACGTATCTATCGTGTAAAAAAATACTTTTTTTTTATTGGTTTTACAAGAATTATTCAATTTTTTTTAAATTGGAAAACTAGGCTTGAGGTAAAAATTATAAAACTAAAAAATTACTAAAATAACAGTTCATTTGCATACAAATAACGAATGTAACGAGTCTACAACAGTTTTATTTTTTAATTATGATCTTTATATGAAAAATGACATTTCTAGTTGAATGTAAATTATGGTTTAAAAACCACTGCTAACTTCTACAACTTTAAACTTGAAATATAATTATCCAAGACGTTGCTAATGTTTGTCAGCTATCTAGCAGTGGTCTATAGATTTTGAGAGGATTAGATTGTTCGTCTATCAGCCTCTGGGTCTCAGTTTTTGGATCTGAGTTTCTTATTTTGTTTTTTTTTTTTTTTTGGATATTATTCTATTTTTTTAATAATAACCGAGCTTCTGTGTCAGCTATCTACTGATGCAATCACAATTTATATTCGTCAATGGATATGGGAGCGGTGATAAAAAATAAAATGTTCCAATATTGGAACATATTGTGATCTAATTTTTTTAGAACGCTAAATATTTTCATCCATATTTTTAATTAAAAGGCTTAAGGTATATAAGTTATTTTAAAATAAAATAACAAATATATTAATATATAAAAAGGGTTTGTAATATATTTTTTTATCAAAATCCCACGAATTTAATTTGTGGTGTATAAGAAATATACAAGCAAACCATGAATAATGTATCCCTGGATGGGTCAGATTATGTAGGTTGGGATATTATTCCAACAGTTTCATTGAAAAGTAAATTCGGGAATCTATAACCTTGGATCAATAATTTTTAAACGTATTTTATTTAATTTTATATTTATTTCATGAGTATCTCATTAGACTTTAACTGAGTAACCGAGTGCGGATATCACGTTACATTTCTCCGAATAAAATTTTCTTGAAAATTCATCGCTAAATCCCTCGATTTGTTGCGAAGCCATTAAAAATATTTAATTGAGTGGGATTTTATTGTTTGTTTCGGGATATATATTTCTGTTTTTCCCCTGATTACCCTTCGCGGGAAAACCCCGCTCAATTTCTGCGTGCGCTCGTCGCTCAATCGGCGATCGGAACCGGAAATAATTGAATCCGAATTTCACTCACCGCCCGTTTAATGCGGATTTGGTTAAACGTGTCTGGCGACACTCGCACGTGTGAATATAAAATTTATGGCGACACTGAATACACCTGAGGGTAACTCAATTGTAAAGACCCGTCTCCCCGGAGGAGGCAGTTGCCCCTGGCACTCCACGCAGAGGTCATCTCCCCCATTTTTCCTCCACTCTTCTACACCCATCTTTTCAGCGCCCCGCATGAGTTATTTTACCCCGCGGCATAGAGAAAAAAGCTAAAAACACATTTAACACATGCACATTTTCGCTTATGTGTTTATTTATTGGCCGTAGTCGCGGTCGCGGTGCTTAAATGCCGTTTTATCGCCGCGGATCATCATCATCAGCGTAATCATCGGTGCCCATGCTCGTGTGATTCACTTTCGCGATGTTTATTTACGCTGTCAGAATGTTGCCAATAAAACACGCTCGGCTACCGTGTTACATAGCCGACACAGGAGAATTACTCACTCTGTACCAAGCACCGGAGAGATTCCCCTCATTTCGCAACGTCGAAATTATAAAAATTTTATTGCGAATTTTTATACGCGTATAAATAAATCGCGATTGAATACTCCCGACGCCGTTATCGCATGCGATATTTTCCCTTGTCGTAAAAAAGAGTTGAAAAAATCGTTAAATCTCTTATTTATGGCGGTACTGATATCTTGTTGTGATGGAAATAATCCGTCAGTGATCTCCACGAAAATATCTGCGTCCGCGGGGTCATCTTAAAAAAAAAAATAAAGCTATCGACTTTTAAATGGTCGTAAATCTCCTCCGTATATATTTATTTTACTGAATTTATTTCGTATTCCTACAGGTGTATGTAAATGAACGGATTTTCTATCGCTGTATAAATTTATTTCGTAACGATTCGAAAGAGCTTTCTACTACAAAACTTAAAAGTAGCATCTATTATTTTGATATGATCCGTGATTCTCGAACTTTGTATATGGACTAATATTTTTTATGGATTTTTAAAACTAAATCATTCTTAGTTAAACCGTGGTTTAATACATCTCGGAGATTTTTAATATAACAACTTTTTTAATATCTTATCATTTACTAATCGTTGAAGTATTAATTTATAAATCAAGAATTACGTCTCTATTTTCTTATTTTACAAGCTAGCATCTGGAATATACCTTTTGCTTAAATAGAGAGATTTTAAATTCTAATGTGTTTTTGTTTTGCTTTTATATTGTATACATATTTTTGTTAGACTTCGTGCCGTAAGGCCACTGGTGGCCTCTGTGTATGGACGACGCGAATGTCGTAAGGGCACGGGTGGCCACGGAAATTAATTAACATAGAATTTACTGTTTATATTTTTAGTAAAAGGGAATTGTAAAATACTAAATTATTGTGTCTTGATGAAAATTAACTATATTTTTGTTCCAAATTGTGTTTTTATGATTTCATACTTTAATAAATACGCAGTAAATTAATATCCCTTGCGACACTGAGGCTGGTAAAAATATAAAAGTTATATTAAAAATTAAGAATTCCCTTTAAGAACAGGATGTTTACTTTTTAAATAACTAGACAAAGCCTATATTTTCGATAACTTTATTTCGCTCGGCAATGTATTATAGATTTACGAAATATCTAAATTTACTTAAAAAATATTAGATTTTTGTAGAAAACAGCGATTTATAGGAAACGTTATAGGAGGGTTGATTATATAGTATTAACACTTTATGAGCCGCAAGGTTTTACATTAAACCTAGCCTGGGGGCCGCATGCCATGATAATCCAAGCTAACATGCACGTGTATCCATCTGTGGTCAAATAGTAGAATTAGATTGTGCATCGTCATCAGAAAAAAAGTGGGGGTATAGCTCTCACGCCAAAAGGCGTGAACGGCTCATAACGTTTGACTACAAAATCACGCCAAAAGGCGTGAACGGCTCATAAAGTGTAAATTGTTCGTGACTACTGATACGACCGGGTATATATTGCCTAGGGTTTTAATTACTTTTTAATCATAAAACTCTAGTTAACTCTAAGATAACGGGTAATATAGTTTGGGGTTATCTAATCTAAAGCAGTATATGAATTTTTTTTATAGATATATAGTGTATACAGTCAGCCCTCCTATAACGTTTCCTCTTAATTGATGTTTTCTACAAAATCCCTTGTCAATCAAAGAGTATTGATCTTAGCATTTTAATTATTAAATATTAGCATTTTGTGGAAAACATCGCTTTAAAGGAAACGTTATAGGAGGGCTGACTGTATTTAAAAAATATAAAACCTTTGAACAAATACCAAAGCCCTTTCATGTCATTTTTAAAAATATCAATTACATTTTTTAAAGTTTTGTTTTAAATTTTTGAGATACGAATCACCAGCTCAAAGATACAGAGTATTACTATTTGGTGTTGCCAGTACGCAAAAACGCATAACGTTTTTGTTATAAATTATATATAGTTCAATATCAATTTTATATTTATTTAAGAGCACGTTGAGTCACATGGGGGTCACCGGTGACTGACAAAGCCAAGATCACAAGATATATTATAGAAACGGTTACGCCTTGGCAAAATAATCTAATATTAAATAAATGTATCTAAAATGATATAATAGCATTTGGATCGACTTGGATTTTAATGTATATGAATTTTTAGTCCTATATTTAACAATATATTATGCATTTCGCAGTATAAGTTTAATTCTGATTTAGATATGAAAAAGTACCGAATCTGAATGCGAGTTTTTAAATTATTTAAATTTAAAAATTTTGTCCAGATTTAATATGCACATCGAGCAAAAAAAAAATGGATTCGTACGTTACGAACGGCGCCACCGTTTTCCCGCGGGAAAATTCTCTTTTCCGCGTTTTATTTTATTTTTTAAACGCGTTGTGACACAATGTGCGGCAGATTACCTGGTATCTAGCTTTAATTTTGAGCCACTTTTCGCATTCATCATACGGCTATTTATTATTTAGAGGCTACGGGATAAAAAAAAAAATAACGCGTTGAATTTTCACGGTCGATATCCTTTTACATTTTCCGCTTTATTCTTCGCCGTTTGATTTATAGGCAAAGTTTTTAAAAGTTGTTCACGAGTTTTAGCACTTTCTTTACATCCCTTGACTTTCTGTGTTTCGCCCTGCAAAATTCGCAGCTAGGTCTACACATTTTTTGTTTTAACGCCGGACTTGAATGCACATCCAGGATGATCTATTCGAGAGTGTTTAAATTAAAATGCAACACTGAGACGCGGTAACGTCGTTAATTTGTTACGACCGCCATAAACTTACCGCTCTCGTCCGCAAATTCATAATTTGCATATCTGACGATTCAATTTTACGACTAGGGATTATTATTAAAAATTTTAATACGGATTTTTCGATCAAAGAAACGCTAAAGCAACAATTATGATGTCGATAATGGACGATTGAAATATTTAGAATTTTTGGAACGCGGCCAACTTTCGCTTTTTTTTTAATTAGATACGAAACTAAACAGTCGTAAATTTTATGGCAATTGAATTTAATTATTCAATTCTGAATAATAAAATTAGTTTTTGCTAACGACGGCTACTTACGACCCCTGTGTTCACAATGACGAATTTATAATGTGTCTCACCCGCATTAAAATAATTCGCAGAAATATTAAATATGATCTATCCCGCGCCATTAGTGTTGAGATTAGTGACCGTAAATGTTCTAATATTTCATGAAGTGAGCCAGACATATATGAGAGTCCTCGTCCGAGATAAACGTTTCTAATTTAATTTTTGGCGGCGACATTTTTGGGAATTATAAACTTTGCTTGTAATTATTCAGACCGTAATCAATTAGGCACTTATGAATTTTTGAACGCGGTTCGAACGGCGATCAATGGAAAAGTTTTCGTGTCGAAAAAGGTTTTTCGTGTGAAAATTTTCTTCGAGCGACTCGACCCCGTTTTCCATAAAAAATTTTTGTTATATAAAGAAATATAATTTTAAAGCTTGAGTGTCAACAGGGAAAAGTTTCGCCATTCGACTAACTCGTGTTCTATTGTTCGAGCATATTTTAGTACTATTCTGAGTTTTTTTACTATGTTTTAATATGCAAATAGCGATGACAAATTTATTTATGCGACAATAATTTTGCAATTTAATGATTGTCTCTCAGTATGACACTCGAAAAAGTTATTGGGCGTTGATTTTATTCGCGCATTTTTCGATGTAGTAAAAAACTCAACATCAATTACTTTTTTATATTGGTGCGATGAAACGTCGGTTCAGATATTTCTATTTATTCGTATTGAATATTTTTAGCAGCGGGCCCATATACGGCTCGACCCGTAGCTGCAATTAATGGCAATTAAGGCTATTTCCAGAATAGTGTTGCATCGTCCATTAAAGCCTGGTGAAAAATGCAAACGCTCCACTTAGCTTTTGCCCCTGTTCAGAGTGCTTCTGTTGTACCATTTAATTATGACCGAAGACTGTGATTAATCACGGAATGGCAGCATCGGCCTATTGATTTTCGAGCACTGAAATAGAATTGGGCGAGGAACAAATACGTGTAATACATTCTGACACATAAATTCTGAAATATGTCGATGGGAATTTATTGCATACTTTGGTTTTTATCTGTCTCCGCTGCTCATTAAAAGCAAAGCGTCGTCTTGGAAAATAATTTTCATGCGACCCTCTTGAATAAACTTGTATTAGCTGATTTTCCCTTCACCAAATTTAAATTATCTATAAATAGAATTTTTCAGGCTGGAAAATTCTTTCAAATACGATTTACTGAATTATTCCTTGTTTTATTGAAGGCTATCCTAATTGATGACACGTGTTTCGTTTGCTTGTTATTTTATTGATAAATTTTCCATATAGCACAATATCATAAAAGCAATTTTCTATTACCTTTTATATTATTTAATCATTCTAGAACGTACGAGGTTTCGCTTTTAAATTTAAATTAATTTGATTTTCTTAGAGGCTTTATAATAGAAAATTTTCTAGAAATCCAACGTCGAAGCTTTTCTTGAAATATTTTATTAAAGTATTTTTATCTGCAGTTTATTTTTTAATTACGTGCACTCCATTTTTCTATTATGCTATGGTCTGAAAATATAGTTGACAATGAAATGGAGATGGATTTCATTACTCGACCCTTTGAATGCTGAAATGTGTCTCGCTAGTGCAAAAAATATCGTTGTTCAGCACTCAATGGGTTCTCAATTAAATTAATTACAATAAATATATCTTTCAATCGTGCTCACTTTGATTAATTTACGCATACGTTCATGTAATAAAAACCACATTACATGTTTAACAATTTTTTAAATACAGTAAACTCTCCTATAGCGCTCCTTGGTATTGAACGTATTTCTATAGCGTATGCGATAGTCCCTCCCTTCTAAAACCCCGTTTTCTACAAAACGCTACTAAGAATTGATGACTTTAAACAGAGTGTTGAAATACAGTCAATCCTTCTATAGCGCTCTCTGCTATAGGGGGCAGTCTATCCCATACTTCCATATATTCTCTCGATTTTTTACAATATACTTAATTTTCAAGCCCATATTACATATTTCGTAAATATTTAATTCATTAGCGCGCAAAATAAAGGTCGATGCCCTTTGGTTGACCAATGTCATGGCTTGTAGGTAACATACTTCATCAGTTTGATAATGTAAGTCAAGTGCGACTGTGTGCAGAACTTAAATTATCGCCTTTGTACGTCTGAAGTGCTTGAAAAATCAAATAATATATTATTTAATGTCGATGTTAAGAAATGTAATTCATTCTATTCGATTATTATTTTATATTTTCAATTTTTTCCCACTTGGCGCCGCGGCGCCTGTGTACGCCGCACAATACAGTGGACCCCCCAATTACACTATCCTGAATTACACGCTAAGTTTAAATATTCGCCGCCAACCCCCAACTTGAACGGTCGCATTCACGCCGTTGCATTGCTACGAATACATTCAAGGTCGACTATTCGTGTTAGTGGGGGGTTAACTGTATAGCCATATGGACGTCTCTGTCTTCCGATGAAATCTGTGAATTCTTGAAATTCTTATGACACTGGGGGAGAATCTAAGAGACTTATTCCCTGGACGATATCTAGATGTATTGATTTTGTTATACGAGAAATACAATTAAATAAACTAAACCCTAATTTTTGTATGGTTGCATTGTCTTCTATAGGGCGGATTTTTGTAGTGTGGAGCCTAACTCGGCGCTATAGAAGAATTAATTATAAAAGCATGGTTGATCTTTATTTTTTGTGGGGGATCTATTATCCTGTATCTGTTTATCACGTGTGTTGAAAGATTAAGGGGTTTTGATTTCGGAGAGAGCGCTCTCTGCGATAGCGCACGTGGATTGTGTGTTGGGAGATATTGGAATAATTGTGGAATGTAACCGTGCAGATACTTTTTAAGTATTACGCTTATGTCTAACGTGACGTCACAATAATTGAGTATAGCATCTATCGGCTTGGCATTCGATATTTTTTTTATTATAAATATGTTTATCGAATAACAGTTACCGACCCCTGTTATGGAATGAAGTCGAGCCGATGCCCGCGTTTCGCGAGATAAGTATTTCCATAAAACGGCCTATTTCCAGATGTATTTTTCATAATCTTTATTGTATTATGCTGCGAGGCGTTACTGATAGACATCATTACATCATATCCTCAAGGAATACATTTCGCGCGCTATCGTTTTTATGGGTTATAACCAGAAGCACACATTCTAAATTTCTCAGCTCGGAAAATTGGAATATTCCGTGGGAATTCCAATTTGAAAAATGTGCCGGGGAATTACTGCCATCCGCGAATGGCTTTCGCGCACTCATTTAAAAATATGGTAATGCTAGATGAGAAGTTTCCGTTTTCACGTTGTCTTGGAAAACGATACATTTGTTAGGCGTGCCAAGAAAAAAAAGCTGTCCATCTGTTGTTCATCACGATTTGAAACATTTGGTGAAGTGATCTCTAATCCGGCGTCAGGTGCGTCATCGAATCTTTGATTTTTTTTTATTTGGCACCATGCAAAAATAACATTGTGTCATATGATTGTCTCTATTTTGATGGCGACCATCATCCGGCACGTTGACAACTGACATTTTTATTTTTTTTCCGCCTTTTTCAACGACACCGACACTAATCTCGTTGTTTTTGCACACAACTCTTTTTATTGGCTAATAGCGCCGGTGTTTACCATATTTTTTTGCACCCAAACACATTGCGAAAATCAGTATTAAATAAACATGTTTAATCCGTATACGATATAATCGAATTTTCCTTTCAACTAATGAAAAAATCATACATTTTTTTGTTCATATTTAATGTTCTGTTTTCGTTTAATTGTTGTAAAACTAAATTCGGAGCTTTTAACAAAGATTAAATATTTATTTTGACAATATACAAAAGTAATAATTAACACTACTGAAAGCGCGCAAACGAAAACAAAAACAGAGAGGGCGTAGAAAATAATTAGAAACACGGCGAGGACGGATAAGAAAAATAGTAGAGGGATGGTCTTACATAATTTATGTCCTAGCTATATAATTATGAAAAATTTCAAACTCGTAATTACAACTCGTATCTAGATAGAATGTCTTATAAAACATTTATTATCATTACTGTCTCGAAATGTTTTAATTTTTTTATGCGAAACCATCTCTACATAATCATAAAATGTAATATTGGTTCATAAAATATTCGTCTTGGCATTTTTTTTTTATATTATCTTGTACAATGAAAATCAGGTTAATTTTCCAGAAAATTATTTTTTGATTACGACAGTTATCCACGTCGCCAAGGAGCTTGTGTGCAAATTAGAACTCGTCTCAACTCAATACCCATTTTTAGCCACTGCTTCTCATTCGCCAAGGTTTTATGAATTATGTAAATTATTAGTGTCCGCGAAAGTGTTAATTGCTTCAGCTCTTTGATAGCTAGTGATGACTCCCGTGCTTCCTCATTGTTGTTATTTGACTAGATGTTCTTAGAAGCGATTTTAATTAGAAACGTCGTCATCTACCATCTGGTAGAGTAGGATCTCGTCAATATTTTCACGCCTAATTATCAATTCTTTCCCTGTTTATAGAATGAATTAAACTAATTGTTGGAATTGTCTATGGAAAATGCTTATTTTATTAATCGTTCGATTTTATTATAATTTTTTCAAGAACCGATGACGTAAAATTCAGCAATATTTCCTTAGCCGGTCACCGGTGACCCCCATGACATTTAATATGTTGTAATAAATTGCAACAGTGTGTTGCCGATGCTAAGCCGTCAGTTTAACGTTTACGTATATTTGCATCGTAATTTATATAATAGCTATTAACCCTCTGGCTGCCGAAATACGATATATCGTATGTAAGCTAGACATTTTAAACCGACTGTATTGTTCAGCGATTGCACCTCTTTAGTCTGAGCAGCAATGGACAGGACAAAGATAGCCATCTTGATCACTATCGTGTTTTGCGATAAATGCGAAATAAAAGCGATAAACGCTATATATGCGAAATTAAAACGGTTTTAGGTATTAATTTTTTTATTGCATCTTTATATAGTTTATTTGAGGAGTATGATAATCAGGTTTCGCGTACTATGAAATCATGAATTAAGTTATTTTTGCATTGATGTAATTTTCATGTTTCCGCGTTGACAATTTCAGTGTTCTCTCGCTACACTTGTACCTAATTCGCAACGCACGGCAAACTCTGCTCGCGCTAGCACTCCGGTCTTATCTAAAATTTATGAAACTTCCCATGCACCTCTGGTAGATAAGGCACCGGAGTAAAATTTGCGGCTCGTCGCCAAATATTTGCCAACTTTGCGGTGTTTTATGTGGAACCGGGACCTGCGATTCTATCTTTTCGGGAGCAAACCAGGTCTCTGATCGAATCTCCGCCGACGACCCTCGTCTACTTTTGATCATAGATTCCGGCGCCAGTCACACACGGGAAATGTCGTTAGGGTAATCGCACCCGACGGGATGCCCGAGTTCGGATAATCGAGCGCAAACTTGTCCCTATCGGCGTCGCCGGCGTCTTTTCCGAACGCCGAAAGCTTTCGCGGCAGAAAACCGGCCAATGACGTAGGGAGCCAGCTATTCGGGACGTGTCCAGCGGAACGTGCAGATGGATTCGGGCGTAATTCGATTCTTCAGCTAATTTAACTTTCGCTATCTGGTTTTGCTAATTTCGTTGCAATTCCATCGCGTTGCAGTCGTCTATCTACCTCGGCGTTTCGGTATTTCATTTGCATCTGCTTTGATAAGCCGCATTCGCAACCTTGCACAGGAGTTCTAAGCACGAATTCACCTGGAAATTGCTATTTATTACAATCTTGAAACATTTTTAATTAAATTATCAACGAAATTAGTCAATCCTTCTACGACGCTCACTGATATAGAGCTACATATGCGGCAGTCCCTCTTATAGTGCTTCCTTCTATATCGCCACTTTTTATATTTCGTAAATATGTAATTATGAATCTATTTACTTAATTACGATAGATTCGCCTATATAAAGATTCTAAAGATGCAAGTGGAATGAGTCTCTCACACTAATATTCTCCCAGTGCCAAACCATGACACTGGTTATTTGGTTAATTAATTCCAACCCATCAAACTACCTACATAAATATTTTTTTAAAACATACGGAGGTAATAGATCTTTTTCTCTTATATACCCTCTGGCCAGTATTATAAAGAATTCCCTGAACTCATAGTTATCGTCGGACACCTAAACAACATACTAAAATATTAACATGTTCATTTAAAATATGTGAATTAAAAAATGGTTGATTTATTAATTTCGTACGATTTAGAAATTGAAATTAAAAAAAACCTAACTCTATATTTTGTGTGGGTGCCTAGTCTTCTATATGGCCGGTCTCTTTAGCGTGGTCCCTATTTTGACAAATATTGCATTTTCTTTAACTTTTTAATGTAAATTCTCGACTATTGTTAAGATCAGCATCGAAATCATAGTGTTTAAAAAAAGACATCCTTAAAAATTAAGTCACCAGCCAAAATCATTTTTTTTTTAAATATAATTAATTTTTCGTATTTTATTTAAATAATATAGTATAGATCAGTGATCGCCAACCTTTTCGGACCTCATGGAGCATTATTTTTTTTTTAAATATTATTCAATTTTACATAGTATTTCACTAAATCCCCCTATAACGTACATTCCTATAACGTCCCCCCCTCATAACGTACATTTTTTTAAAATGCTAATTATAATTTTCATAAAAATATATTATAATTTTATAAAATCAACTAATAAAATGTCGCATTGATCTTCCCTGCCTGCAAGTTGCGGGAAGATTACGTCAGCCAAAATACGAAAGAAAATCGCTCAGCGCGTGAGCTAAGTCATTTGCGCTGATTAACACGTAAAAATGTAAAAAAAAAATGGAAGTGTTTGATTTACTGATTTCCTTCAAATCAAAAAATAAAATTTAAAAATCCTAACCCCCTATAACTTGGAACCTATCTGGACGTTATAGGGGGATTTACTGTATATGCATAGTTCTTATGTTTAAACTAGTAAAGTTTACATTTACAATACAGTTAGTTGTTATTCTTATATTTAGGAAGGAATCTACTCAACATGGGTTATTGTTTTCTTCACAATTGTTCGCTTTTTTGTATGTTTATATCAGTGGGTTTCAACTTTTTTTATTCGTAATATTTGAACACGTAAGATCTTTGTCAAATCTTAAGTTTTTAATGCAGAAAATTATGTTCTCATTTCTCGAGAATTAAAAAAATGTAGTTAATGACATTGTGACGCAACCGAATATCTGTTTTATCAATCTTCATCACTTTTCAATTTTATGACTGCTGAAGAAATGTTTTAGTTAATCACTTAGACATGTGTATATAATTTAAGATGCATACATTTTGGAAACTCCCCTTTAGGGCCGTTGTGTTCCGCACCTCTCGCAATTTGTTCACGGTAACAAAAACCAATTTTGGCATCGCTCCTTTTAAATTATAATACCGTTCATGATTCCTCGAGAGTGGTTAGCTGCGCCTCTCCCCCCACCCTTTATGCCGCGCTAAAACTTTTATTTGATAACATTTTCCAGCTTCTGCGAATTTCCACAAGGAATTCCGCCCGGCCCGGGGATAATTTTATTTCGCTTCGTGCAGTTTATGTGCCGGGCCGAGTTCCTCTGACCGCAAATTGCTTCATTTTGGCTTTTATTCGATATGCAACTTGTTAAATGATTTTGACTTCATTATGTCTGTACCGGCGAATTCCCATTAGACTTCAATTTCGTATTAGACCGAAATATACTTTTTATATTCTGAATATGCTGAATAATTTGAATCCGTTCTCGTAATTTTCATACATGTTTGAATTCGCACGGAATGGATTCTTATGACGACAGTGTCGTATAAACATTTTTCGGCTCCGTTGAGTTTTTATGCCCGGATGGAGATGCAACGGTCTCGTAGTAACTATCGGTTACGGTCTTTTATCAATATTAGTGCAGGATCGTGTGCCAAATCCTGCCCGAAAATTTGGCAATGGTGAATTTGTTCGATAAACTGAAAAATGTAGATTGCGCCGTTGCGCCGATTGTGATTGTGAGAAAATTCATGCGGTATCGAAGCATATATATGTATAATATATAAAAGAAAGGGATTGCACTCTACGGCGGCGGGGATATTGTTCGTTTTATTGGGGGCTAGGATGTGAGCAGGGTGAAATTTTGAATAATTTATTACGTGTCGTACCTCTAACTGATGGATTACCTGGTTCGATTTTTAAATATTTAATGTCCCCGGGGCCGATATCTCGATTAATAAATACTAAATCCGGCCAGAAAGAATCCCCACGTAACACGACTCGTATAATTGGATTTTTAAATATTTAATTTATTAATACGTAATAGAATTCTTCATCAGGTAGGCGATTGTCTCTAATAATAATGGCGGTGTTATATGTTAGAATGGCTTCTCGATGCGGAGCAATGTTCATTGCGGTCATGTCGTTGAGTCATGGCTATTTGTTCGGCAAAACAATTGACATGGACAAGACAGGAATAGACCCAGCTGCGGTTTTAGATCGCTAGACAGCGTTTGAATATTCTATCGGTTTGATTTTGTACGTCAAATTTCGCAGACTACGACAAAATCTCGCGGTATGTCGACCCGATTATTTTTAGCCGGGTTTTTTTAAGGCAGGTCAGGTTTTTGTAGGATACTTTTGAAATGCGAACGAAATGAATATTAAATTAAAATACGTTTGATTCTCTTTTTGAATGCTTTTCAAAGCTCGCGACGTCTTAAAATAAAACGAATTTTATATTATTTGTAAACACATGTTCACGGATTACATACGAATTTACATTTTTTTTTATATTTAATATTTATCAGAAAAATACATCTGTTTACATAAGACTCGTGAAAAATCAGTCATCGCTGAATTGTATCAATTGTTATATATTTTGAACGATAAATACTCAAATTTGTATTTGTCTATGCTATATTCACTTATGTATCGTGTATATTATTTTTATTCTGCAAAAAGTTTGGTTCTCAATTCTGATCTAAATGTTGAATATTTCGTTTTAATTCACTTATAAAGTATTTTTAAATATGTTTTACATTAACCACATGTGCCACAAGTTCATTTTTTAATTATGAGCAATACATATATTTTTTTAATATTAAAATAATATACTTCATACGTATAATATGACTTCTTTTGTTGTTTGTGGTTATATTACTGTAATTAAATTACATATATCCGCTATATTTAATTATTTCATCATTTGTAATAAAAAACATAAAACTTATACCTGGATTGTGTTACGGCCGAGAGCGCTCTCCGACATACGACCTATTCGATTGCATGCGATCGGGCAGTATTATCTTATATTTATTGATTTTGATTTTCTTCATTCATTAAAATTTTATAGAACATTCATTTAGTTCACTTACCAATTTTTTCACTGCAAAATGATAAAATATATTCTTTCTTCTTTTCTTTGGCATTGGTTTAATATGAGACACTTACTCGCTGAGCGTATGGGCCTTACCAGACTCTCAAACAGTAGTCAAGGCCAAAGGAACCTGAGACTCTGCCTAAAAAGGCACCTAATATCATTATCATCATCATTTGCCAGCCACTGAGCTCTCACTCGCTCAGGGCATGGACCTTACCAGACTCTCGAATGTCAGTCGAGGCCAAAGGAACCTGGGTCTCAAAAGTGCCGTGAAAGCTTCATTTTTTTGTCTATACCGCGAGGTTCCAAACCGTCTTGGTATGCGGTTTTTTGTGAAGATAAAATAAGACCAACAGTTTATTTCAATACTATTAACGAATCTATAACAGTGCTAATTTATAGTTAACACATTGCCTGCGGGGCGAATCGCGGTCAAACTTGCGCTGGGGCGGGGCGCTTTGCCGAAATTTGCTGAAACGTCGTCTTTTACAAAAAAAATCATAACTCTTTTATTAATCAAGATATTGAGCGGAAAATTAAATTATTTGAACTTCAACATTTGCTAAATAGTTTTTTGTCGGCTAGCGTGTGTTTTGCGCGCCCCGGACATACACAAATTACGCTTTTGACGTGGAATCCACGTCCCCCGTAGGCAATGTGTTAATATAAAAATTATAGTCGTTATATAAAAATGACTTCGAATTTACATGTTGAATGTAAATGATGATTTTAAAAACCCCAGTCTCGCTCCTACACGTTCAAACTTGTGAAATTACTTTGATCAGATGCTCTTCATGTTTTTCAGCTATCTACCGATCTAATCTCAATTTATATTCGTCAATGGATACTGGAATAGTGATCAATTAACCACATGTTCTAATATTGGAACACTTTGTAAAAAATTGGTTAAAAAGTGCATAATTTTATTTAGAATAAATTTGTTATATTCAACCCTTTGTTTACTATAGTCACACCGGCGTGACAACTGTCAATTCACCGCACACACTAGCGATACGTGTCTATGTAAAAGTTATTTATATATGAATGTGTTTATACGACTCAAGGGAATATCCATGAGTTTTATTAGTAAATTCGAGTTTAAACCTTTCCACTCCGTGGGCTAGACGTATTGGCCCAAAATATTTTTTAGCAAATAATTTTGAATGAGAATAACTAATAGATTTGACTAAAAGTTTATTAGCGTACGGGACGCAATTAATACGGCTTAAAGGATTTTTTTTAATCATTTTAGATCTAGATTTTTTTGGAAAATGCAATGCAATTACGTCGATGTCTTGTCTATGGTTCAGACTTTGATATGGCTTTGATTTTTATGCCAAGCTTATTTTAGTCTTCGGCTAGCTTTTGTCCAATTGAGGATGTTACTTTATAAATAGAGATCTCTTCCGTCTATCCACTGTTTGTCTTTAATATTTTATTTTGTATTTATTTGTAAGAGAGTGATACTATGTGGTTTTCTGAAGTTCTGCGTCGTGTTTCATGCGCTCATTAAAATCTTTAGTATCTTGCGGTACCACCACATCTTGATATCGATCACCGCATAGTAGCACCAACATATAACATTTTCTGCATATTATAATTGGTTTTTCGAAATCCATTCCGCGGTTATCCCGAACGACGAGTCTGCGAACGACCGTCCCGAATTTAATTTCCTCGCGTGTTTTGTTAATTTAAATATAATTTTTATCTCCGCCACCATTCCTCATCTCTCACCGGAACAAGTTTTTATCACAAGCACCGGAGGTGGAATCTCTCACCGCTCCCCAACAAACGCTCCCGTCCGTGAGATATACACATAATAACTCCGAGAGAATTATTTTACAATTTCCATATAATCGTTCGCGTATTACAAATGCGTCCATTTAGACCTGGCCAAGTGGTCCGGAAAATGCTAATTCGGCACTAACGAACGGGAGGTGGTCGCCTTAATGACCGTTGTAAGAATTTAAAAACGGAAAAGTGTGCAATAATGATAAAAGAAAAATAATGAAAACAACACACATACACACACCCCTGTATCGGCGCATTGTGGAAGAAAACAGTGTTTTGTTTGCCTACTGATTTTTTCGTGGAGATTGTTTTAATGGCTGTATTCAATGTTGTTAATTGTGGAGCGTTGATTACATAGACCGTCCGAAAGGGAGGGATTATTTTCGTGTTAATTTTAAATTTAATCATCTTTCAGCGGTTTACTGACATGTTTACCCCGGTCTCGCAAAGTGATGTGGCATAAAAAAAAATTAGGCGTTGATTAATTTCATTCCATATGAATTTTACTACGCGCCCCCGCGCTTTTCAGCACGTGCAGATATTATTGTCTGGCGAATTTAGAACGTAACCGGTCAATTTTAACAATAATTTAGAATGCTTGCCAATAGCGGCCGGCTTCCTGGTTTATTTAAATTTTTTCAATGTGTGTGTGTGTACACTGCCAATTATTTTTCAGAAAATTTGCGTTTATTAGCTCCACTTTGTTTCGCATAATAATTATATATATTTTAAACATGATCGATAAATGTTGGTATGTGTGCAAGACACGCGATCCATGCTGTGCAGGTAGAAGAATCTTCTTCGAATTGCCTCCTAGCGTTTTGCATAATTTTCACCTTCCGTTTTGTGTTCATTCATTTGTGTTTGGCCCATTGTCGTTATTCATTTCCCCGTTTCGGTAGAATCGAATAGAACGGCGCTTGCATAATCGTTACGGTGCAAGGCCGCGATTGCTCTCTCATTCTCAATATACATATATTAGGGGTACAGGAAAGAAATCTATTTGATTTTTTTTTAAAATCAAAATCATTTATTCGAATATTTTTAATCATATTATTCTAAAACATAATCTCCTTCGTTATCGAAGACTGCTTGTCATCTTACAGGCAATTTTTAATCCCCTTTTTGTAAAAACTTGAGAGTTTAGAGGTGAAATATGTATTTATACAATTTTCGACATCCTTCAGATCTTTAAATTTTTTGCCTAAGGTATGTCCATCGACCTAAAAAAATAAAAATCTGAAGGAGCAAGATCTCGTGAATATAGAGGATGCTTCAGGACTTTAACATTTAATCTCTCAATATTTTTAAGAGTCGTCTTCGCATTGTGAGGGCGCGCCTTATCGTATAACACAGGAATGAGCAACCTTCTTTAACACGTTTACCGCCATGGTGGCCACATATGGCCGGCAAAAACATCGAAAAACGAAATGTTACCCA
>JAGXCT010036285.1:0-18283 GCA_022495035.1 Philopotamus ludificatus
TTTCAAAATCGCCCTTTAAAAATTATCATTACTTTCCGCTTTACCTAATAATAAAGAAAATAATCGATTTTGTAGCTACAAATACATAAATGCCATTTCCACTGAAAACAAATAATGAAAGTCTTAAATATATATTTTAATTGGTATTTACTTTTCTTAAATAAATTTTAGTATTAAATGCAGACCGTTTGGTAAACGAAAATCGACTGTATTGGAAATGAATTACTATTATAGTGAATTACTTCGTAAAGATAACTTATAACACACGTAATCATTATTTATACTTAGCACGAAGAAGTCATTATGATAAATCGGAGGTTTATATGTCAATAAACTTGACTTATTTCTATATTTCTCTCGTTATGAGTCTTGAAGTTATGTACAAGGTTGACTTAGTGATATTGCTTTTAAATGTTTAGCCCTTTTTGTGTTTTATTCCATTGTGATTTTATAAGTCGGATAGGTGTCCAACGAAAACTATGAATTCAGGGAATTCTTTATAATACGTATGTGGAAGAAACCCATTACATCTGCATGTTTTTAAAAATATTTATATAGGTAGTTTGACGATTTGGAATCTTTCTGTTATGCCATCTATCCATCGCAGTCAAATAAATAAATAAAGAAATGTGCGATTCATCCTTTTTAAATCTTAGCCAGGATATCTTCAGCCAATGTATAATTTCTCAGTCCGTATTTTTTTACTGTTGATTTTGTCTAGGGATTTGGGCAAAACAAATCTTCTTGCTTCATTAGAAATTATAAGAAATTCATACGATTTTTTTATTTATTTATAAATGGTACACATGTACTTATTTCACTTTCAAAAATAACATTCTTAAGAGAACATTATACAGTTCAACCATATTTGAAGTTCATGAGGATTTCGGTTATCATTAACAGTGAGTAATTTGTATACAAAAGCGATGATACATATATTTAACCAAATTATACATTATCTTATTTTTTAAATAGAATTGTAATGTTTTTTTTTTAATTATATCGGGTGTTATTTTAATATTTGTATTAATAATATTTTTTGTCGTTTTCAGGACCGTCCCAACTGTTGGCCGAAGTACAAAGTTCCAGAGCTTCCAAGCTCACATTGCCTTACTCCAATGACACTCAATACTCCATGTCTTCCATTAAAACCCCATCGCCCACGACCAATCAATCACTGAAATCGCCCAGCATCATAGCGTCGACCTCGCACATGATCCCGCTCTCCAGATCCCCGATGACCACCGATTACTCCGCCACCAATTTCACGGCATCCACGACAAAATCCGAATCCATTAACCGCCAACTCTCGCCGTATAACAACGGCGTAGACTACGAAAAGCAATTCGCCAGCCTGTCGGCGTCGCCAAAGCCCGCGGGGCTGAGTCCCAACTATTCCAGTTTGGACGTTAAACCAACATCACCAAGGTCCCCGTTGGCATCCATGTCCTATTTGGCAACGGTTTCGCAGACGTCACCGATGGCATCGAACACGTATTCGCCGGTGAGCTCATCTGCATCCAAGTACGCTCCCGCTGCAACTCAGTCTCCCTATGCACCGGTTGCCAAACCGTTGTCTCCATTCAGTACCATCTACTTATCTAACATGAATGAACCGTCCTCATTACCTTCATACATACCCACGACTACACAATCTCCTATCCTCCCGTCGACATTCGCTACAGATCCCAACCGGCCTTCATATCTAGCGTCTTCCACAGTAATCAATTCGTCAATGCCTTACACATCAATACAGAGTTATACCACACAGACTTCTCCGTATTATACCACATCTTATACGACCACTATATCGAAATCCACATCACCATTCTCGCCTGTGTTCAATATTCCAATAACCACTGATTCCTATGCGTCTCTGCCTTATATACCATTGACCAAAACGTCTCCGCATTCTACTTATTACACCGATACCACAGTTTACGCCACTCCCAAATCGTCCACGAATCCGTTCAGTGAATACATTACGACCAAATCTGAAGTTACCGAGCACAAGATCACCGAAACCGAAGAAATCACCACCACAAAGAAGTTTTCATCGGCCGAAATGGATCCCGTCGATGACAAGAGCAGCAGTTACCTCAAAATCAACGGAGTATGTGCACGTAAGTGATAACTTTTTAAACTATAAACGATGTCTTAGACGTTAGACTAATTTGGGGACGCATTCCCTTGTAAAACTTTGCCCGTTAAATATAGTTTTATAACTTTTAACATGGTCTTCGAGCACGCGGAGTGTTACTTTTCTCGCATGTGACCTTTCCATATAGTCGATGGATCCAATGTCATAGTGTGATACCATATTGGAAAACAATGGCCCTTGGTTATGCCCAATGGTTTTGGCTTAATCACTGAACCGAAAAAGTGTCGGACGTTCCCATCTCTTGCTCTGGATAGAAAACGGATATGGAATTCAGTCTCCAAAATATATTCGAAGTGGTCTGTCTCATCTGTGTTGGTGAATATATTCTGAAAATATGAAGTTTCATCCGTGTAACGTGTGCGCAGTGAGAAAATCTCCCAGTTTCTATCCGTACTCGACGAGTTCTGATACATCGGATACATCCGATGCCGAATCCGCATACTCGCTGCCGTTCAAATCACCATATAATAATAATAAAAGCAATAATAACAAGCTAAATAAATGCAATAAGATTTCCAGGAAATTTTCTAAGGTTTTTCGTAAATTTTCCAAATTACGACAGCCAAAGCCGAAGAAACATTTCGGCACTGTGATTAAGCAGAGGAAAGCCGATTGTGAATTGTGCAACGAATGCCAATTGCTACGAATTTTCCCCGAATTTCCATATTACCATTACATAAGAGGTGAGATCATCGATTACACATGTATGCACTGGAACTTTTTTAGCACACCGCTTTATTATGTGAAATTATTTATATATATATATTGTTCGTAGAATTTAACTGTGTATAGAGTAAACCAAACAAATTGAATTTAACGACTCGTTTATATGCCAACGCCCTGTAGCACAGCTTCTCAACATACACAATATTTTTTAATTGATTTAAATATAGATATTTTGATAATGCATCAAGTTAAACCCATTAATACCCATTGTATTAAATATAATAACCAAAATTATGTCATTGTTAAAATTTATACAATTGATCACTTATAATTAATATGACATGTCTATCTTTGTGTTCCTATTGTTTATGGTTATGACTAAAATATCAGTCGGTTATTAAGTTAGAAACAGTGAACATGTATCGTTTATGGCAGTGTTATCGACGTGAAAAAAAGGATAGTTGAAAGAGTAAGTTTACATTACGTTTATAATTAAATTAGAATCCATTTTTGTAAAATCTTTCGGTTTCAAATAGACGAACGAAAAGAGAACAGATTTGATTTTTTTTTCAGCTCGGCAGTGGTTCAAGAATCCTTCAGGATTCAACCAACTATTTTCTATGATTGTTTTTGCGTCCTTTAATGTATAAAGCCCCAAACATACGCAACAAAAATCACCGACGTATTTATGGGCCAAGATCAAGCAAAAAATACTCAGATTTCATTTTTTTTAAAATGAAATCTTGTATTATAATTTATATTTAATGTAATCCTCTTTTCTATCGATCGGCGCAAAGAATATTCGCATGTGTTTGTTCACAGCCATAAATCAATTACCTTTTTAGGTATTTTGTAGTTGTAGAATTGTGCTTCGTTTCATAAATGCTCTATTGGATTCATGTCCAGTTTCTGTTTCCAGGTCAATCTCGACTAACTTAGAGTATTAAATTGAAGCCATATTTTGATTTAAAAAGTATTATAAAGGACTATGAATTAATCAATGATGTGCCTTATTTTTTTAACTCAAATATATATTTTTGTCATTCATTGTACCTCGGATTAATTTTATAGAGATGACATGAAAATTTGATGCTGATGATATCTTTCATTTCAATTGACTGTACCTTTTTTAACATAACTTAAAAATACGTAATAGTCATAAGCATTGTCTTGAAGATTTCATCTAAAATCTCATTTCTCAATTATTTTAAGACCTTACGGTTGACTTTCAGATCCAAATTAAACTTGTTATGTTTCTCAATCTTGACATTTTTTTTATCGGTTCTCAGATTAGACATTTCTTTATATTTTATTATTATTAAATATAAAAATGCGAATATCCTTTTTTTTAAAGAACTATTGCTTTTATAACTGACGGCATTTGCTTATTCGAACCTGAGTTAATGATTTTTAAATCCCATTTTTTATAACCTTTACACAAGATAATATAATAGATAAAAGAAGAATATCCATTGAGAAAAAAATATATTTTTATATATTAATACAATATATGTGTCTATTGAAAATGTATTATGTATGAGAGCTGCTTGCTTGACAGCGCTACCGGCGTCGTGTATTGCAGTGCTTCCCAATTACTTTCATGTCACGGCCCCCTAAATCTAAAAGAATTAATTCCGCCCCCCGCCCAAAAAAAAAAATAAAAAATATTTTATAGCTTACGCACATTATTTGCCAATAATATTATTACAATTATAATATTGACCTATCCCTCGATTTCACACGGTAGATAGGTTCCTGAGAAAACGTGTAATTCCGAAATGTATACTTTTCAAAACCTTGTAAATCGAAAAAGGCAAAATGGTATAATGGATTGTTTTTTTTAAATACATAAATAATAAAGCATTCAAAAAAGGCACCATACTTTTGCCAATAAACCTTTTTTTTCCAAATTAACCCTTACCAACAGCACTTAAAACCGATTAGAGTATATGAATTGATGGCAAAAAAATTTCAGCAAAGTTGGATATTCTTGCGCTGCATCTATATCGCCAGATGCCAGTTCACCTATGCGTCTGATTTGAATCTTTCGAACCAAGCAGACTTGTTGTGAAAGCCTGTTTTTTTTTTCAGATAAAGAAGAGGATGGTAACTTCTCTTTAATTTTTTTTCAAACCAAAATATTTTAGCAGCGTTGGTATCAATTCGCCATTGGCATCCGTTTTTCTTTTGTGTTGTCCCTCTATCCAAATCATTAACGCCTTTCTTCTGCACACACCCACAGTGGAATGCACACCTACAGTGAATAATCTATGGAATGCACACCTACAGTGGAATGCACACCTACAGTGGAATGCATACCTACAGTGGGCGCACGAACAAATAAAATTATTATTATTGATTATTTTCAACATTTATTTTCAATTTTTTTTTTTAAAAACCGTGTAAAAGCGAAAACGTGTAAAAAAAGTTCTGTGTAAATCGAGGGATAGGTGTACACATAAAATATGAACAAGATATACTTTCATGACTTTTATTATTTCGCAGCACCCCCAAATATTTTATTCACGAGCCGCCACTGATTGTAACGATCTCAAATGTGATTTTCACACATCACATAACCTTTTGAATAGCACGGATGAGATAAAAGTACCAATTCATGCTCCCTTATTTTTTCTTGAGTCATTTTCGCAGCCAGGTATATCTGTTACACAGCAAACACTCCAAATCAGCTTCATACATTAGAGATGAAAGAATGAGAAGTGACTGAGTGACAGTCATATTTATTAAATTATTTTTTAATTAAATAAATTGTATTTTAGTGTAAGCTTTGAGAATCGGTGGATAATCGCACAATGATTTCCGCTAAACAATGAAGTCTTCAAAATACCTGGGGTCATCATCATCAACATCATGCAATTTTGTTTGTATTTTATTATCATCTGTTGACAATGTAATTGATATTTATTCATTGTTAATTTTAATATAATTCTTCTTACAAAATAACGGATGTTATATATATTTAAAATGTTAATATTTGTGCTCTTCTCTTCTCAAGAAAGTTAAACGAGTTTTCATTTGAGATAATTGATTTTCACGTGTTTACGTTTTCACGGTGTGGCCACAATCTTCTGTTTGCCGTATTCAAAATCCGTAAATCACAATGGCAACGGGCATGATTGGTCACACCCAATGAAAGGTGTGTCCGTGCTTCCTTCCGCTGTATTCTCGGTGGTCATCACCAGATCGCTGTTGGCCCACATTTCAAAAACGAAAATAAAAATGGCGGATGTAACGGACAACACGTACTAGAACAAATCACTAATGACTCTGCCGTTTATTGATCGTCACCTAATGGTCCATTACCGATTCGACACGAACCGAGACTGTGTCCCCGGGTGAAATTGAGTCGACCGGTATTTCAGGACACGAGATCGGCGTCCGATCGTATCTGATTTTCTCGATAA
This sequence comes from Philopotamus ludificatus, assembly GCA_022495035.1. Taxonomy (NCBI): domain Eukaryota; kingdom Metazoa; phylum Arthropoda; class Insecta; order Trichoptera; family Philopotamidae; genus Philopotamus; species Philopotamus ludificatus. Next base: position 6,253 of record JAGXCT010036285.1, read on the forward strand.
TTTGATTTTCGTAGTGCAGTGTAATTAAAACAATCAACTATTCTCCCTCTAATGGAATTAGTCTAATCTAACTTTCACTGTCCATCTCTGTTAATTAATTCCGTATTGGCGTAGGTAGCATGATTGTCTATTTTCCTAATTCTTGGCAATTGTCATAATTCAACTAAAATGCCGTGGACAATTTCATAATCATATCTAGCATCGAAAATGAAGATTTTTAATAGCAGAGTATTTGAGAGACAGTGAAATTTATGAAAATTATGCTCGAAAATCAAGAAATAAGTTATTAAAATATTTTTAAATGATAAACAAATGCTCGCTTAGAGAGAAAAAATATTCCCTGGATAAAATTTTGGTCTTGGTATTATTTTAAATATTATAATGAATGGACGTTGATCGTCTCTTCAAGGACCACATGCATTAAAAGTCAGGATTATCAATATTTTGTTTGATTGATATTTTAGAGTTTTTAACTAATCAATATGACAACTAGGCGATGTCTCGCCGCAGACTGAGTTCTCGCGGCACGTGTCACTCGTACGTTTCACTCGCACTCGGCATATCGTACCGGATCCGAGCGAAAAAAACATCGCGCGTGGCAACGGCAGGGAATATTGTTTTTTTAATTATTTTTCACAATTGAAGACAATAAAGGATAATGATTATTTATAATATTTACTATATAGACTTTTTTAGACAAATACAAAAAATATGTGACATGTTGGATTTATATTAAAAGGGTTATTCAAAAAAAATCAAAAACTTGGCATTTCCAATGTATTTCATCGGCACGGTTAGCTTAAAGATATATTAGACATTTAATTGATTAAGTACTTTTAGAGAGTATCCTAGATTTAAGTTTTATTAAAATTCATAAGTAGTTCTTATTTTATTTAAGCTTTTTCATTATTTATTTATAATATGATTGAAATATAATTTTAATATACGATTAAACATTCGTGATTTCTATGTCTTCTCGAATTTGATAAATAATTAACTGTTTAAACTTTTTGTTTATTTAATATTAAATATTCAGACTAGTAAATCTTAAAATAACAGAGGTACCGGACGAGAATGTCGTTTCATGACATTGTACGATTTGGCAATCGATTGTAGTTTACGTATCAATTTGATAAGACGCCTTTTTCATGTAATAGAATAGTAAAGAGCTTTTGTATGCATTTTTAACACTCTATTGTAAATAGAGGGATTTTTTGTTCCAATAAAGCAATTTATATGAAATTGCAAACATTACCACAATCATAAAAAAATAATTCAACGATTACAACCACAATAAATTCGCTGTTACATACGCAAGTTTACATATAACTACGTAATAAACTCAACGATAGTTTAAAACAATTCAAAGCTAGAGTTTTGATTTAATAAATTAAGTATCGAATAGGAAGTCAATAATACCATTTTCGGTAATGAAATCAGATTGCAGATAATCTTGGATATTCATGGTCAGGTGTTCAAGAACATTTAAAAAATTGGCAGTAGATACTGCTCGATTTAGGGAGCCATCAGCGTTCTTAAACCATTTTGTTAAAGGCAATGAACAATGGATCAGTTAATAAAATCAATATCTATGAAGTAGGATTGCAAATAAATCATCTATTAAAAAGGGCATCTACAAGATCAAACAATAACGGCCAAATTCTATTTAATAAAATTTAATTGTTGAAATGAGGCCATAAAAGCTAAAATCCCTATAATATTCAGAAGAAAGTAAAATGATTTTCAACATGATAATGTAAGATTTCATACGGCAAAAATTACGTTTGACAAAATAAAGGAATTTAGCTAATTCCTCATCCAACTTATTCACTTGATCTTGCTTTATCGGACTATTACTTATTCAGGTCAATGGAACATCATTTATCTAGAAACAAATGGTTAACATCTATGGAGTAAAGTCAGGTCTCGAAAACTATTTGTCATCAAAATGCAATGATTGTTTCTCAATTTTTTTGACAGATTAATATAAAATGAGCTATGATAAACAAAAACCGTGTTAATGTGATGCATAGTAAAAAGTGGGGTATAGAAAATTGTGTAAAACAAATTAAATCCAATTAATAATCCCACTAAAAATGCTAAAGCTCGTTCTAGGTCCGGATCATAAGGATAAAAATTCTGTTCCACACTCTGAGCAAGCTGTAAGTCCTTGTGAATTAATTTTCAGCCTTTTTTCAGGTTTCATTGATCCTTAGTCTCATACCAATTGCCGCTCTCATTATTTGCTGGCATGCATCCTTGAAAGCCCCCCGAGATCTGGCCATAATGTCTATGTCGTACGCATAACCAAGAAGCTGTGCCGATTTATTAAGAATTTCGCTATAAAAGTTGTTAAAAATTGATTTTTATTATGAAGTCTACTGAGAGAATTATGGTGTTTTCATACGTTTACATTTCCACATCTTATCTGATTATAATGATTAATATACTTTTGATAGTAGGAGGGGGTTTGTTTTCTTCTCTAAGGCGTTATCTGCTTATAACGAGTCACGAGTGACAAGTATCGAGCGACACACACACACCTATATAGATATACACAGGCATACATATGCACATCTGCCCAAAACGAGTCTCAAGTAGCAGGTCGCAAGTGATTATTAACCCTGTCGCACAAAAGCAATTCTTTCATCATGGGAGAGACCTCCTAAGAGAGAAGGAAGAGCAGCGAAAGTATCGAGACTAGACCAATTATTGGTCACAGTCGAGAGGGTAAAATCCGATTCCAACATGGTAGATGTACGTCCAATGCCAGCAATGGCCAAGAGAGGGAAACTTTTTACAAAAAATCGCATACCAAGACGGCTCGGGTCCCCGCGGTATGGACACGAAAGGGGAGCCCTCACGTCACTTGTGAGACTCAGGTTCCTTCGGCCTCTACTACCCATGCGAGAGTTTGGTAAGGCCCATGCCCTCAGCGAGTGAGAGCCTTGTGGCTGATAAATGATGATGATGATGATGATACTTTTGATAAGGTGTGATGAAGCTTAGCCCGAATATGAGTCCCCTAATATTTTTTTTGTGAGAATTAGAGTTTTTTTAAAATTTAATAATGCGGTTATCATAAATATCCTGAGATTTGATGAAAATTATATGGCGTGCCTTGGATATATATAAAAAATTTACCTCATATTTTCTATTTTTACAGAGGATTTTTTATACACATATGCTTTCATATTCAAATTTTTAAAATTTATGATTCCTTCGGAGATTGTTTATTATTTATATTAGTTTAATTTATTAATTAGACTATCATTTTTTTAACATGTTGGATATATTGTCGGAAGTATCTCTGCGTAAACGGATGCGTATATTTTCGGATGATTGAAAATACTTTTTATGTTAAATTTAATTTTCATTAAATAGAAATTCAATTTTCTTCGCTTGTCTATTGAGCGTCGTCGATTCATATGCAGATTTCGCAATTGTCGTCCGTCATAGAGTATTCATTGTCGACGCACAATATCGACAATGGCAAAGTATCGAGTATCGGACTCGGTCACGTGTCAATGGGCTGGGATGGGCACCGGTCCATTGTTGGGCGTCGGCTTCCGACCCAATCAATGGCGTCGAGCATTATGTCATACCTGGACGATCGCGGCTATGGCAGATGGACGATGCAACGCAAATTAGTTGGGTGGGTTCTCCATTGTCCGTGTCGCATCCATCACAGCTCGATGACCGAATTCTCATAGCCGAAGAGTGTAAAACGGCCGCTATTGCTCTTCGTCATCGTGACGCTCGATCCGAGCGTCACACTCTCCGTTGGAATACACCACGATAAACGAGCGAAATGCATCAGAGTAATGCTTCGATATGCGATACATCAAAATCTGTGTGATCCAGATTTATTCGCCTCGTAATAGAATCGGCATTGCATTCAAACCACAATGATATAATTATTATATTTTCCTCAATAACATTTCATAATATTTTATTTATTAATAATATTTGCATTTAATCATTCAAGGATCATCGATCACAATGTCATAACTCATAAATATTTATCGTCTTCATATATATATATACACGTAATGGAATATTAAGACGATTAAAATTCTCGACAACCGTAATTATTTTTTAAATATTTTATTATTAATGTGTAGTCGTGTATCAAAATTTCGCGCTATGCTTTTGATAGCACATTGTAATTAATTACATCGTGATTAATTTTATGTGGAGTAATAGCTGGGTACGATATGTTAAAGGTTAATCATTTTCATATGTGTGTATATGCATAGGTGAATTTTAAAGTATTGTGCAAATAAAATGTGTGTGTTAAAAAAATATTTAGTATGCATAATTAACGTGTTTGGTGAATGCCGTGTGTAATTTAATAGTAAATATCATGCGTATTATCGATGCGCAATTTTCCCCGCGCCAGACGCGTCGTGTACCAAATCCATTTTTTATTAATAGTGTTTTTAATATACATACATTTTGTTTTAATGAATATAGTTTTAATTAAAATCCGATAATTCAAACACTCCGACGTTTTAATCTTTTAACATAACTTGACCCTTAAACATAAACCAAACAATGTTATATGCTTTTTAAATATATGAAATTAAATAATCCTTCCAACTCAACTTCCATTTTTTACACGCTATAAATGTTTCGCTGTAAACCCTGTACAAAAAACCGTGTAAAAGTGATAGAAAAAATATTATTGGCTCTCTAAATTTATATAACCGTGTTATTTTAAAAGATAACATAATTGTGGTATAAAAAATCGTGTAAAAAACGTAAAAATCAAAACCAAATAATTCAAATACACGAATATTATTAATACATTTATATATTTTACTTCAAAAAAATATTACTAACGACATGTCTAATGTTTTAGTATCTAAAGAAGCTTTTTAATTGTTATTACCATCATTTCTTAGAATTAGTTATCTTGTTAAAACAAATAATATATTATTTGTTCTTCTAAGTAAATCGTGTTTTTTCCAAAACCGTGTAAAAAAATATATTATGCACGAAATAAGTTAAATTTAGTCATAGGACACCATTTTTTTTAAAAAAATGTGTTATTTAATAAACTATAACAGTTTTACACTTTGAGAGATTTAAAAAATAATAATAATAGTATTTATGATATAATAATTTAAATAAAATTGTGAAATTTAGTAACATCATGTTTTACCAATAAACATGTCCAGAACCTTTACATAAATATAAAGAATTTACCTGAATTAACCTAAACATGCCGATGGGGTCTATTGGGGACCCCAAGTTTTTGTTTTTTCTCGAATATCTCTTTTAATATAAATCCTACATAATCACAAACTTTTTGTATTTGTCTAAAAATGTTTAAAGAATAAATATTTTAAAAAATCATTTACCTTTATCGTCTCGAATTGCGAAAAAAAATAAAAACACCAATATTCGCTTCTGTTGCCACGCGCAGAATGTTTTCTCTCGCTTGCATCCGGTACGATGTGTCGAGTTTGATTGAAACGTACGATTGATATGTGCCGCGAGAACTCAGTCTGCGGCGAGACATCGCCGAATGCGTTGTCATTTATGGGTCATATTGATTACTTAAAAATCTAAAATTTAATAACTATTTTTACTCTAAGTATAAACCTATTTTTTTAAATGACAAAATATTGATGAACTTCAGTTTAAATGCATTTGGTCCATAAGAGTCCTCTTCGGACGACTTGGTTGTTTTTTAGCCGCCGTGACGGACGACAGATACGTTCTTAAAGCTTCACTTCTGCTGCTTTTTTGTGCTTAAAGGTCAGCAATGCAAAATTGTTTATTCTGGATTGTCGGATTTAGATACTTTCTAGCCTTTTATAATCGTTAACCCACTCTCATCACTCTTCAGAGTTTTTGGAAGCATAAAAAATATATTTAGATTATATTCCTATAAAAAATCATTTGAGTAACTCTGAAAATTAACTTATATAAATATGTTCATATTGTAATAATAAAAATGTGCATCAAAATGCTTTAAGAAAACATCTGGATATTTTAAAGCTAATTTCAAACAACATTCCTAAATATTTGCTAAAATACTACAATAGGTGATTTAAATTCAGTAACAATCTGATCATCAATAACGCAGTATTTCTTGATTCTTTAAATAAAAACAATAGTCTATTCATATAAAATACGTGATTATATTTAATTAATATTTTTATTATATTTACATTTGTTCAAATAAATTGATGTATTCGTGTTCACAATAAATTTTCCATTCGCTATTTTATCGTTAACACGATTTAGATTTTTACTGGTATTTTGAATAATTAATCGATCATATCAATCGGGGGAAAGTTATATGATCATTTCATTTAATAGGGCGTATACCCATGATTAGCATCGACGGTCCACATTCACACCACATGGCATGATACCCAAATATACCCAAGAATGCCGATGTTTATAAACGCCGTTAATGGGCAGTGGACATAGGTGCCGCTAATGACTACCTGTGGTCCATAGTACACGTGGTACGCACGCTGTTGGGTGACAAAGCCAATATGTACCTCTTTAACCAATTCCGTACGGTCGTCCAAACAGAGAGCGAACCGTGGGAAACACAATTCCCATAAAACTCTTTAAAAAACGTTGATTTATTATTAATATTTATTATAAAATATTTTATTTATTGGGGTGGATATATTCTATTATAAAATGTTTTATATTTTTGGTATTAATTAATCGTGGGTGTTAATTTGATTATTTATCTAGTCTTCCAAATAAATAAATACATATCAATCATTCTGTTCGAGTCTTTCCAAATATTGTTACAACATTCTGTTGTATGTATTATGTTGATTAATCATTCTTTTCTTTTGATGTTGATTTGTGACATGTTTTCTCGATTTGTAATTAACTCTCCGACATATTATAGATACGAAAAAAAACAACCAACAGATCATTTATCAGATGTAATTAATAGTTTTTAATATCATCTCTATTTTATATTTAAATTATTATTAATGATATTTTATATACATAATTAAGATAATACAAAAAACGTTAATTATCTAGAAACAAATATATTAATTATATCTGCAAAAAAATGACTAATGCAAATAAAATTAAAACATTAAAATGATCCAATATATTTATTTGTTAAGAAAATCGGAACAAATATCTGACCAAAAATCTATTTATTACTAAACCCTACCAGAATAATAAATGGGACATTTTAAACAGCCGATATATCGATTTTAGAGCTATGAAGCATATTTGGTATTATAATAAAAATAATTAACCTTTTTAAATAGCAATTGAAAAATTTGAAAAAAATCTTTAGAGTCTGTATCGTTTGGTGTGTTCCTCGATGTTTTACTTGTGTGGAAAATACGGAAAATGTGAAAGATATTTGCATTAAAATAACTCCGGTATGATGTTTCAACCTCCGTATTCACCAGATCCCTAATATTAGCGTGTTCTTTGGTTGGTTAAAAAGCAAACCCAACATCAAAATATTTATGATATTCATAATATAAATTTATATTTAATGTTACCCCCCGCGGTGTAGAGCAAGAGCGCTGTTTGCTCGTCCGCGCCAACAGCGCCATGTATTGGATAGATGCGGGGTGGCAACGAGATGAGAGGGGGGGGGAGTGTCGTCGTTGCTGTCCATACTGAACATGCGAGTCAAATTTAATACTTTTTAAAACATTTAATTCACGGTTTATTAAACATAATAATTAAATTAGGATTTATTTCACTTTAAAGATTTAGATAAAACCTTTTTTATGGTATCAGTCACCGGTGACTGGCGCGACGTGTGCCATTACTACGCATGCAATTTATATTTATTGTGAAATAGAGCCACTTATCAAAAACCGGATATTTCAATCCTAGAAATTTTTCTAAATCCTAGATTGTTTTAAAAAATATTCAATCCGTTCTTCCAAATTAGCATAATATATTTTTTAGCTATAAAAATCTGTATATATTATGTTTTATCTCATTTTTAAAAAAGTTCAGGTGTGAATTTTGTGCAAAAACGCCTTCTCAAGAAGATCATATCTCGGAAATATTATCAAGAAGCATTATCAAGAACACTATCATAATCAGTCACGGTTTACGAGTGACCGATGGAGATTGTAGACCATTTATTCATATCAATAGCTGTCAGTCACCGGTGCATGCCACGGCGCACTGATATAAATTTATTTCAAACACCGGTGACTAACATAATACGTGTTAAAAGCTTGTAGATATCGAAAAATCTTCATTAAAGAAACAGGGACGCGAGCATCGATACCTCGAATAACAACTCCAAAAGAACTAACAATATCGTCCTTGAGGGGTTAGATAAATTTAAAATGAAATACATAGTTAAAAGAGAGGAGGACAGCATGAAGAAGCTAATGATGTTCAGAAACAAAAAAAAGCTGTATTGTTTGAAGACAGCAGCGACAATTCGAAGATCGTTCTGTTGAAGAATTATCATGGTTACTCCTCAGATGATTTCCAATACAGTTTTTTTACGCCAAACACACCCTTTTCCAAATCAAATACACCTTATTGCAAATCAAATTAACGGGTTCCACTGTATTTAGTACCCCGAATCTAACCCCGAATTTACGTTTTACCACTAATTACGTATTTTTTAACAGTATAGAAATATGAAAAATCAAAACGCAATCAGTATGAGTAAAGAGCATTACTATTTCCACGAAATCATTTTCATCGACGAATCAGGATTTAATTATCATCTTAGGCGAACAAAAGCGCGATCGAATCTAGGCGTATCCTTGCCAACAATTAGAGGACGAAATATTTCCTTAATCGCAGCTATAAATATTTTCATTCATCATACCCAGAAGTGCGTTAGCTTATTGAACACACAACCCATGCTCTAATTTTTCTACCACCGTAATCGCCAATGATGAATCCCATCGAGGAAGCCTTTCAAAAATTAAATTTTTCGCTAGGAATTTACTGGCGGATCCATAAAAAAAACGCAATTAGTGGAGAAACATTAATTTGGGGTTAGCATCGCGGTACGTTTTTTACGTTTTTAAAGGAACTGATAAAAAAGGTATATTTATTGAAAAATATTTAATTGTTTAACTTAATTTTTAACTTGATTTGCATCAAAGTTGTATTTGATTTGTAAAAAGTTGTATTTGATTTGCAAAAGGGTGCATTTGATTTGCAAAAGGGTGTATTTGATTTGCAAACTTTTGCGATTTGCGTATTTGACGTAAAAAAACTATATTTGTCATTGATTCAAGTCAAACGCTTTATTTGAGATAATTGATCGTAATTATTGACAAATTTAAGCTCGAGTACAATTAATTGGTCGCGAATGGTCATCGTCTGGTCGGAGGAGTGTACCGGCCGGTCACGGGCGACAGCAGCAGCAGCAGCAGCGTCTGCAGCAGAGTCAGACCTGGCCAGTCAGCTGGCGGCGACTCCGCCTGTCTGACGGGCATGCTCCCGGCATTTGCGTTAATTATATACGGCGCGACATCCGGGACTGGACATCAACAATTGAACTTGCCCCACGGGAACTGCGGTCAACGAACGTCCGTCTATTAGTGACACAGACACAGTGTGTGCAACATCCAGTGACGAGTGTGACAAATAAATAAATAAATTGATAATTAAACGGTAATTACGCACAACGCCTCCCCGCAACGCGAATTAATTCATATTCAAATTTGACATACATTTTTTTTTATCATCGTCGAATTACAGCGTCGATATGCTATGCTAATCATTACGCATGTATTGTTCAAATATTCGCGACAAATATTCGCATGTGCCGATTTGAATGACAAAAGTCCCAGTAATACACCGGGTGAATTAATTATTTGTATTTAAAAACGGACCGTATGACAGAATGTGTCATCTCAGTGTGCATGTAAATATTTACACGGGATTGCGTCAACTATTTATAACGCGAAAAAAAATATTCGGAAAATTCGTTATAGATGTCAGTGTAAAGAAAATTATTGAAAAAAAAATATATGGTTCGAATCTTTGATGAAAATTGATAATATTTAATTGTTTTTTTTTTAATGAAATAATAACGATATCGTTTTATAGCAATCGATGTAATAATTATGCGTATATGTAATGTGTGATTAAATATTATTTTTAATACTCATAGGTGTCACTGCTGAATTATGCGTAGAATAAAAATGTAATGATAATGAATTCGTTTACTATTGTCATTTTTTATCATTTATTATCAGCGGTGGTGAATAAACATTATCTTGTTATCTTTATCGCATTTTTTATAATTAATATTTTGAATGGGTTTAATGTTCTATGTGTGTAAAAATAGATTAATTACTGACATATTTTACAAGATGCATCTAGAGATAAAGTTACAGCGAAATTTCCGTGAATACAGCAAATTTTTGGCACAAATCCATGCTGCATTATGCATCTTATTTTAATATGCATTATTTTCGAATGGTTATAAATAAATTACACGCTCAGTCATGAATGAAAACTATCGAATATATCGAAATAATTTTATTTTAATTTATTTATTATAGAAAATCAGAATGAACATCACATCTATGGCAGCGATGTGAAATTTGCTGAAAACAAGAGTCCTCTGGGTAACAAATCGCCACGCACCCCAGTCGAATATCCCAGAAAAAGTGAGTCAATCTAATTTATTTATTAAAAAAAATATATAGAAAAATTGTGCATGGATTTTATCCGTTCATCCATTGTCGAATTTTCGTAATCAGTCCACGACATTATCCAACGTAGTGATATCCTCGATCCTGATTATTTTATAATATGTATTATGATGTGTCCAGATGATTTCTTATATTATATTATGAATATTTATGCGTATTTAGTTCTAGTTTCAATAAAAATGTACATAGAACTCGAATCAGTACAAATGCAAACACTTAATCCCATTTATTATCTTGTTAAAACAAATTAATATTTGTTTATCCAATTCAAAATGACATGTGCGATTTCTCGCTCCAGTTGTCACTGGTGTCAATGTCACAGTGTTGCGCTCGCCATCATCATCATCATCATCGTCTGCGATGGTTCATGATCACCAATTCTTTTTTAGTCTTCCGGTCACTGTGCGCAAACCGCTGAAGTAATCTACCGAAATAGACAATAAGTGTTTGCCAAAAATGCATACCGTGTTACTCGGGCGCCTGTAACTATAACTATAGTTAACCAGAGTTTCGTGGAAAATCACATGGTCAACCGCGATCGGTCTAGGATCCTGAATTTAATTATCCGGCACTTAATTGCCGTTAAAATCCTAAATGGTCTATGACCGTTATAAATTAACTGTAGTGGCCATTGAATGAATAGAAACACGTGCTATGTACTATCAGTTGAGCACGTGCTTCTATTCAATGCGTATATGCCTTTGATTTACTTAATGAATGCCTTAATTGTGAGTGGATTGAGAAATTAGCTGACATGGAATTACGCAAATAACGCATGTTTCACTGTATTAAACAGGTTTTCACAATAAAATAAGAGATACGTTCTATAATATTGTTTAAAAATATATAAAGAAGTCAATTTATTTTTTTATTGACCTAATATTAATATTGATGTCATATGAAATAGTTATTTAAAAAATGACAGATATTAAATTAGGATATTGAGCATGTATGCTAAATAAATGGCACAGCTTTGAATAAGAAACAGGGAAATGAAAATCGGGTCAAGAAAATTCGCAGATTTTAATGTCGTAAACTGTGTTATTTTTAGATAGTAAAATAAGGTATATCTTATACAGATTTTCAGCTAACATTCAATCAGTTGATTATGTATGTAATATTGTAATTCAATTCAAAAGCAATCCTGTACGTTTAATATTTTATTTCTTACTTCATTATATCTAGATATATTAAAAATACAAATTATTATATATTTTTTTTAGAATTTAATACAAATATGCGTAAATTTAACGACGAAGCTGGAAAATAAATAGCGTAGAATTAAATCTATTTAAAAATCTGTAAGCGATTATTTTAACCCTTTCAGTGCGGAGCGCATGACGTACATGCGCATACAAATCGTGTCC